>PVKC010009416.1:0-26848 GCA_004027635.1 Crocidura indochinensis
TGAGTTTTGTGCATTCCTTATATGTTTGGTTATTAGAAATTTATTAGGTGCCTACTGAGGAAATATTTTATCCAATTCTGTAGGATGTCTTCCTTTCTACTTATAATTTTTTTCTCTGTACAGATGCTTCTCAGTTTCATGTCAACCCACTTGTTTGTTTTTGCTTTTGTTTCTCTTGAGAATGGAATTAAATTATCAAATATATCACAGAGGTCAATATTATAAAGTATCTAGACTATCTTAAATGCACTTTTTGGTTCCAAGTTTAAATTTCTTTCAACTCATTTAGATATAACTGTTTTGCATATTATAGGATAGTTATCAAGCTTCATTACTGCATGTGACTGTTTTCCTATTAAGGAAATTTCCCTTTCTTTTTTTCTTTATGTACATGACTCCGTTAGGTATATAAGTTAACTGGCCCACATACATAAGTATTAAATTTTGGTTTTTCAACTCAACTCTATTTATCTTCACATCTATTTTCATTCCAATACCAAACAGTATTAATCACTATAACTTTGTAGAGTTGTATTGTGATGTTTCATATCTCCTTTGTTTTAAGATTTATTTGCCTATTTGAAGAATTCTCTGGTTTTATATATATTTAGCATAATTTATTTTACTTCTTTAAAGGATGCTATTGGAATCTTGCTTAGATTAATTCTATGTCCCTTATGATGCTTTAGATATATTGGTACATTTAACAATGTATGTCTTCAACTAATGAGCATTTAATATGTTTTATTCTTTTTCAATCTATGACTTAAGTTTTCTATAAACAAAATGATCACTTCATTTTTATGTATAATTATATGCAATTAATTGTTTTATATGCATTTTAAGGTCAGAAATATGCATCAACCATAGACCTAGCATATTTAAGACCCAAGATTCAATCCTATATATTCAACCCACCATATAAAAAAATAAACATAAATGTAAGTGCGATTTAAAATATCTATTTCTCTTCTATATCATTGCATACATAGAGTCTTAGTGTAATGTTTAGTTTGTCACTTTTTTGCATTGGCTTATTACTTCTTCTTCTCCTCCTTCTCCTTCTTCTTCTTCTCCTTCTTCTTCTTCTCCTTCTTTTTCTCCTTCTCCTCCTCCTTCTTCTTCATCATCTTCCTTCTCCTTCTTCTCTTTCTCCTTCTTCTTTTTCTTCTTCTCCTCCTCCTTCTCCTTCTCCTTCTTCTTCTTCTCCTTCTTCTTCTTCTTCTCTTCTTCTCCTTCTCCTCCTTCTTCTTCTTCATCATCTTCTCCTCCTTCTTCTCCTTCTCCTTCTTCTTCTTCTTTTTCTTCTCCTCCTCCTCCTCCTCCTCCTTCTTCTTCTTCCTCTTCTTCTCCTTCTTCTTTTTCTTCTCCTCCTCCTCCTCCTTCTTCTTCTTCCTCTTCTTCTCCTTCTTCTTCTTCTTCTCTTTTTGATTTAGGGCCACATCCGGTGACACTCAGGAGTTACTAATGGCTACATGCTCAGAAATCGCCCCTAGCTTGGGAAATCATATGGGTGCTGGGGGATCGAACTGAGTTCTGTGCTGGGCCAGTGGCGTGCAAAGCAAACACCCTACTGCTGTGCCATTGCTCTGGACCATGGCTTATTAATTCTAATTGTTTTTAATGAAACAGTTTGGATTTTCTCCTTACAATACCTAATAACAATATCTTGAATTGTGGTAGACTGACTTTTTCCAATTTAGAATTCTGTTTGCTTCTTGTCTGATTGCTGCAGCTGCATCCTTCAATATTCTGGATAATGATAGTCATTAGAATTTACATCTTTGGCTTATGCTTTATTTTAGGATAAGGATTTCAGTGTGGGTAATTTTTATTAATTTAGTATGGTGTTGATTAACTATACTTTTGCAATATATGGTCTTTCTGTGTTGATATATGTATCGCTAATTCAAATTTAAAAACTATTTTAAAATTATGATTAAATTTGAATTTTGTAAAATATTGTATGTAAGGGGTTGGAGAGGTGGTGCAGCAGTAGGGCGTTTGCCTTGCACTCGGCTGATGTAGGACAGACCAAGGTTTGATACCCCCAACTTGGTCCTCAAGAAAAGAGTAATTACTGAGTACTAAGGAGTGGTCCCTGAGCATCACTGGATATGGCCTAAACACAAAACAAAACAAAAATAATTGTACCTAAGAACATGATCATAAGAGTTTTTCTTTACATTTGTTGAAGAGGCTCGATACATTGATTTATTTGTGTTATTGACCCAACTTTGCATTTATGGAATGCATCCCTACTTGATGCATAAACTTTTTAATATATTATAGTCCCTAAAAACTTAGATATTTTGAGTAGTGTATAGCTTTCCTTGATAATTTTTTCTCAGGTCCATTGCTATAGATTTGTGAGTTAAAGTGACACTCATGGATGTTGCTATGAACTTGTAGACTTATAAGTATAAACTTATAAGTATAAATGATCACTATAAATTTTATACCCCAATTTCATGCTGAAAACATGTAATAAAGAGTCAAAAGTAACACATATTCGGCTCAGTTTTCTATAGAGTCTGCACCATAGATGTTAATTCTCCTGGCTGCATCTTGTAACCTCAATACTATTTCCTTTTTTGGTGAGTAAATCACTTTCTCCTCTCTCTCTACTACTATTCCCTGCATTATAGTTTTAATATTTTATTGAAACAATTGTGATTTACAAAGTTCTGCATAGTTGGGTTTCAGATATACAATGATTGTGTGCCAATACCACCAACCAGTGTCAACCTCTCTCCAGCAATATTCCCAGAGTGTATATCATGCCACTACCCCTGCCCCCCAGTCTGCCAGCATAACAGGCTTATTTTAAGTTTCGATTATTAAAATTTGGGACTCATTATTTTAATGTTGCTGACTTTGATTTGATTATTTATTTGTCTTTTCTTAATACCATCAATGCACCTGAGAACTCTTAGCCCCTTCCTGCATCCATTCATATTTGTGTTTCTCCTCTTCCATTCAATTTCTTTCCTACCCTATGACCAAAAGTATACTAGACAACTCCTATTTAAATATTTGCATCTCTTCATGCAGCTATTCTAAATACCACATATAAATGATGTCATCCTATATTTATCCTTTTTCTTCTGGATTACTTTAGTTGGCATAATATCTTCCAATTCCATCCATATTGCAGAAAATTTCATGATTGCAACATTACTTACAGCTGTGTAATATTCCATTGTATCACATTCCATTGTACTACATCTTGATAATCCACTTGTCTGTTGTTGGACATCTAGGTTGATTTCAACTCTTATCTATTTTATTAAGTGCTGCAATGAATATCAGTATGCAACATATCTTTCTGATTTTTTTTACTGCACAACCCCTATCTATTTCCCACAACCTGGGAAACACAGATCTATAGGATGTGGTGAAGGAAATTCAAGAGAAGAATCAAATTCTTTCAATTAGACAATTGTTTCTCACAATAAGGGAAGATACTATGTTGCAAATTAGAGGAGAAATAAAATATATGCACTTTGCAGCACATTGCATGTAAAGAAAACCAGATGGAGGTTGCCAATAGTTTACTGGGAAAGTCTGTTTTAATTCAAAGATGCAAACTACATATTAAGAAAATACTGTGTGAATAATAAGGCCACACACAAAGTGCACATGGATTTGGAAGACTAAAGAGAAAGGGTAAAATTCTGAGAAAGTAAAATTTAAGCAAATGAAAAGATGCTGTAGATGCGATCCAGAAGAAATATTGAAATTATTGGGAATAGGCTCAGGGTGGTCATGGATATAAAGAAAATGAGTTCAAATAGAGAAGAGTTGAGTGATCCAGTGGTTGTTAGTAGAAAAAGCTTCAAATGTTGGCCTTTGTATTACTTTTATTATTTCCATTTTCATTGCAGCTACAGGTGTCTTTCTATTCTAAGTTCAGAAGGAAGTATATTTAAATTCTAGCACCTAATAATCTCGTCTGACTGATGGTTGCCAGGCACCTTTATTAGCAGCACATAATATCTATATTAGTCCACTTTCTCATAGAAGTGAATAGACTGTAATAACCAAACTTGTATATTATATTTATATTATTATATACTATCATATAATTTTATATACAGTGTATATAATATACTAACATAAAGTTATATCATATAAATATAATGTTTTATATATTTTATCATTCAAAATAAAACATTTTTAAATTGACTAACCAAGATGTATTTTACAAAGTTTTTCATAATTTCAGTCATATAATATCCAACACCATCCTATAACCAGTACACATTTCCCACACCAATGTCCTAATTTTCCTCCTCCCTCCCCACTGCTCTTTCCCTCTGCCTGCCTTCAAGGCAAACATTTTTCTTCTCTATCTCTGTTTCTCTCTTTCTTATAGACTTCTTTTTTTCATTTTAGACACTGTGATTTGAAATATTTTTACTTAAAGGGTATCATGTACATCATGTACCTCTTTCAGGAGAGAGAAGATGCCATGGGGTTTCTACATGCATGTGGGAATATTGGAATATATAGTTCCTTCTGCCCTCTCTCCCTGCCTGCCACCACCACCCATTTTTTTTATCAATTTATACGATTCATATGCAATCTCTGAGGAACCAGATACAATTATACAGTTAGTGGACATGATGGATTCTGCCCATGGAGACTACTTGGATTTACCTTTGGTGTGGAAAAGGATTTCTTTGGCTAGATATTGTTTCTTATCTAATGTATCCCCAGAAACTGTGAAAGTGCAAAACTAGCATTTCATGTTCAGGTCAGATGACTTGACATGGCAAAAATGGGACTATTATTTTCCAGTGTGCTCATAATCTATAATTACCAGATCAACAGTTACATTATTTGTATAGAGACTGCATAATGCCTTTTATTTCTGCTCTGGCTCCTGATCCACCCACTAGAGACCAAGACTTAATCATCCTGTCTTGGAAAACTGGGTTAGGATACAAACCCAGGCCCAACAAAATCAGAAAACGTTTTCATCAATAAGTCAGTTTCCAGTCCAGTCCAAAAGAATTCCACAGCATAAACTCTGAGTCTGCCACTTCAGACTCTTGATATAACCTGCTATAACTAACTACAGTTTCAGCTCAGTGCCCATACAAGATCAGATATGGCATAAAAAGGCCAATTCCTACAGAAACTGTGGCCCTGATAATAGAAAAAGCAGTCTGACTCTTAAAAGTAAAGCTGTCGATCTGGGAATTATAGATTATGAGCACACTGGAAAATAATAGTTCTTGTTTCCAGGCCCGAATTTTGGACTCTTAAAGAAGGTAAAAACATAGCTTACATTATTACTTTCTTATGTATGACTGGCAAATTTGAATGCATCAGGGATGGGGTTTTTGGAAGTCCAAAGCCTGATGCTTCTGATGATCCATTAATAATTTTTACTACTAAGTTTAAAAAGAAAAACCAATTTTAACTTTTGAGAAATTCAGGGCAGGAAGTTTGAGGAATGTTGGACTCTGGCACTGAAGACTGTAATTACTTTAAAACATGGGTTGTACAATTGGGCTTTGTAGGTATATCTTATAGCCTGGAGGACAAATGTAGTGTTTTGTTTCTAGCTTCTGTTCATCCGAGCACTAGGATTTTGAATAAAATCAACAGGCTGTCTTTCTACCACATATAGTTCCAATTTCCTTGAACCTCTGGTGCTAGTTTGCATAAGTGATCATTGGCAGAATATCACATCTCCTGCCCAAACCCCTCAGATTTAACCATTTCAGATGGTTTTACGTATTGTCCAACCACTTAGAGGCCACCAGCTCAGAGATTTTGCCATTTTAATAGGTGACACTGCACTAAAACACCAGGTACCCATTCCCATTGAATGGTAAATGAATGTTCCAATTATTCCCCAGTGACCCATAAGCAGTACAAAAATAGAGGCGCTGAGAAATTTAGTTGACTAGAAGCTAATACTGGGAAACCTTGAAACATCCTTTTCTCGGGGCCTGGGAGATAGCATGGAGGTAAGGCATTTTCCTTTCATGCAAAAGGTCATCGATTTGAGTCCCAGTGCCCCATATGGTCCCCCGTGCCTGCCAGGAGCAAATTCTGAGCGTGGAGCCAGGCATAACCCCTGAGCACTGCCGGGTGTGACCCCCCCCAAAAAAAAGAAACATCCTTTTCTGAATGGAAGTCTCCCATCTTTGTGATTCAAAAAAGGTCAAGTAGCTGGAGACTTAATTCTGATTTAAGAGCTGTCAATGCATGTATGGTTCTTATGAGGGATATTGCAGAATGGCTTACCTTCACCAATAGCCATTTCAAAAGACTAGCCTTTGGGGGCCAGGCGGTGGCGCTGGAGGTAAGGTGTCTGCCTTGCCTGCGCTAACCTAGGACGGACCGTGGTTCGATCCCCTGGTTTCCCATATGGTCCTCCAAGCCAGGAGCGACTTCTGAGCGCATTGCCAGGAGTAACCCCTGAGCGTCACCGGGTGTGGCCCCAAAACAAAAACAAAAAAAATTAAAAAAAAAAAGACTAGCCTTAGATAGTAATTGACTTAAAAGACTTTAAATAATATTTCTATTCACCCAAAAGGCAGAAAACGTTTTGCCCTTTCAGTTTCTTCTCTCAAAAATAGAGATGTGGTCTTTCATCCAGCTTACAAAATATTTCCCCAGGCATATTTTTTCCACTATAAGGATGACATATTGATAGCCTGCTCTATGGGAGGAAAATTACAATGTTTGGATGAATATGTTATAAGCTCTTTACAGTTTGCTGCTATAACAATAGCCACAAAAATATCCATACTTTTCCTTCTTTTCAATTGGACTTCATATAGAAGCATACTTCAGTGCATCCCAAAATGATCTCTTAGTAATTTTCAAAAACTCTTAAGTTATATTAATTGGCTCTATCCCTCCCTTGGTATCCCAAACTATGAATTCAGCAAGTTATTCAGCACTAGAGGAAGATCCAGACATAAATATCCCCAGGAGATTAACTCAAAAGACCCAAAAGAATTGAGGGTTTTTTCATGGACCAGCCTCAATGTCCTACCTTTTCAGGTTCATACCTGGAGAGTAGCTGTGGCTTTTACTTTTACAAAATTCTCTTTCTCCTAAGGATGCTATTGCAAAGCTGTTTGGGTATCTAGACTGGATTTTCTTTACACAATAAGTAATCGTGCACATTTGTGTCTTATTTGAAATTGACCACTGCTTTTATCATCAAGGCCATTTTCGTTAGGTTTTGATCCTTAAATAATAATCCTGCTAATTCTAAAAATGAATAAGAATACATATTACCTCTCAGGGAGCCACTTCATAAGCTCTACCAAATATTTCAAGAGACATTTCATACTGTTATTCTGCTGGAATGACATGGGATTTTTTTCAAAATGAAACATTTTGTAATCTCCTCTATTAACCATTCCTACGTATACCTGACACCTCTGTGATTTACATTGACAGTTCACCATCAGGATAAGGCAGAATCACTGGCCCTTCAATAACCACAACAGTGCCTAAAAATTACAAGTCTGCTCAAACAGTGAAACTTGCTACTTCATATTGATTACTAGAATATGTTTCAGAGCCTTGGAATGTAATAATTGACTCAGCTTATTACATAATAATAATCCTACCACTAGGATTATTACCAGACATAGTAACTGCCTCTTAAAATGCCCACAACTGGGTTGTACAAGATGTGCTTTAGCAATTACAAGCCCTTCTGCAAAAATGTTATGATTCAACTTCATTACTCACATATCAGCCCACTATGGCCTCCTAGGGCTGATTGTTCAATGAAATAAAATTGATGACTATCTAATCATGCCAATATTTAAGTCACCTGCAGAAGAGCATGTAGTGCTACATACAAGCATCAGCCATTTGTATGTGATTTATCATCTTCCATGGGGGTAATTCAGACAGATTGTCATCAAGTGTACCATTTGTGAACCTTTGAATAAAAGATCACATGTCTTTGGAGCCAGCCCCCAAGGTTTACAGACAAATGAATTATGCCCAACAGATATTTCACATGCTGACCTCATTCCAAAGAAACTAGATTTCCATGTGCTGGTTAATATATATTCCCATTTTATACGGTGGACACATGACTTCTGAGAGGACTAAAATTGGTTGCACTTTAATGCTAAACTGTTTTGTTTTTTGCAATGGACGTTCCTCAAGCCATTAAATAGACAATGACCCCATCAATATCAGTAAAATTTTTCAAACATTTTGCAAAGAATGACAAATTAAATATATATCACTGGAATCACTTATAATACATAGGGACAAGTCATAGTTTAAAGAGCTCACAGAACTCTCAAAATTCAATTATTAAAATCACTGACAGATATTTTTGTTCTTACTAACCTTTTTACTAAACTTCCTGAATTAACTCAAAGGAGATTTCTACACAGCTGCAGAAAGAAAGGCACTTTAAAGAAGATGCTCAAAGTACAAATGGATTGCTGGTCATTTTCTATTCAAGGAAAAGGATATGCTTATGTTTCCACAGATAGCAACCCTGCCAAGAAACTCTGGGTCCCACTACATCTTGTCAGAAGCAGGATTTTCAAAAATGAAAAATTCAAACATTGGTGCATGATAAGACTGTAAGTCTTCCCTCAGAATCAACACAGACTACTCATAAGAATGAGAGCAGGGAACAAACTGCGACCTCAACAGGTAACTAGACCAATAAACTGACACCACACATTGAGACAGAGACTGTTAGAAGTGGAAATGACCAGTTCCAGAACCTCAGTTCTGTAGATGAAGGAACCGGTCCTGCTCCCACCAGACTTCATAATTTAAAAAGCACTTGTTCCATGAACTCAGTATCACAACACACGTATAGTATTCCAAGTTTGACTGATTACTTTTTCCAGAACCATTACAAGGCAACAGGTTAAATCTTCTGGGACATAAATGCAAAATGGCAGAAGAGTTTGGTGAAATTATGAAAGTCTGTGGGCAGGACACCACAGGTATATTAACCCAAAAGACTTTTTTTTTTTGGCCTATACACTCAGAAATCGCTCCCGACTTGGGAGACCATATGGGACGCTGGGGGATCTAACAGGGGTCTGTCCTAGGCTAGCGTGTGCAAGGCAGGAAAGCCTTACAACCTGCACCACTGCTCCGGCCACATTAACCCAAAAGACTTTAAGATGACCATTGGAAAGATAAATGATCAGATTTCAGGGCACAATCAGTAAGATCCAAACGAACTATTTCTATTCCTGATGCATCAATACTTGAACTAAGTTGATAAGCCGGAAAGACAGAAAGAGGAAAAGAGTGATCCTTTTTTTGGTACAAAAGTCACAAAACAAGCTTGCCAGAGACACAGCAGTTTAATAAATCTATTATTACTACACTTTTTCAAGGCCAGTTCAAGGCCTCATCTGCCACCAAAAATAACAGATATTTGAGATCTTGATTCACTTAAATTATTTTTCAAAGAAGAACTGAGATACAATGTTAGGTCAGAAATTTGGAAATTTTACATTTTTCTTCTAATACATCTGAAACTCTTCTTGGATGAAAAATCTTAGTTTTTATGAAACATAATGTTTTATATTTTATAAACAAGTTTCTATTTAGTCCATTTTCCAGTTGAAGCAACAGAACTTTCATAACCAAAAAATTTAAGGATAAAACCAAGCTGGGCAAAGTAAAAATGATCTCTTATATATAAGAACCCTAATTTCAAAAGGTAATTGATATATACATAATATTTCACATTAGCCCAAACTGGAATCAAACTGGTTGCCCAATAAGAGATGATTAAATAAAGAAGTTGTAGTATATACATTGAATAGAACACCACTGTCATTAAAAACTGGTGAAATATCATTTGGAACAAATGACATAAAACTGAAGAGATTATGTTGCATAAAATAAGCTGGAATAAAATATCATAACTAAATGGTTTAATTAATAAATGGAATGTAAATAGCTAAAGCAAAAATGCTATGAATTTGAAAATGTTTCAATAAAAGCTATGATGGTTACTGGAAGGAAAGTCTTTGTGAGAAACATAGTAGAAAGATAATTTATGATGCTTACCTTGTATCTTTACCTAGCATACTTACCTAACACCACATATGATTCCGTGAGCACTACTTCAAGTGACTCCTAACACAGAGCCAGGAGTTATCCTTGATTATCACAGGTGTGACCTCAAGACAATGATAAAGAAGATCTCTTTGGTAGGGAGATAGTGTCAGAACTTTGGCAATGGGTGTGTGAATTAAAATAATATAAAGGTGTTGAGTTATTGCCTTAAAATTATATATTATATTCTTGTGAAAACAAAAGAGGGATTGAAATGAAAGAAAATTACATGGTTCTAAATCTATCTTTTGAATTTATTTTTCTCCATTTTACCTCTTTTAGAAAACAATTAAGTTCATTGTAGACAAATCTCATGGTATCACTAGACCTCTATTTCACAGTTAACCAAACTAATGAAATAGAGCTAATAAGTTACAGTAAATTTCCTGCATTAATATTGTTTGTTCTAGGCTGTCTTGTGAATTCCCTTAAACTAAACATTAGAGAAATGCAAGTGCTATGTGCTCATTTGTAAGACCAAGATTAGAATATCTACTTATAATTAACAGCAGGAGCTGTTAGAAGAGTTCTAAATTAAAAAAATTTATATATCAGTGTGAGGTTACTGGAAGCAGAATGGATTCTGGGCAGGCAAAAGCAACAGATGGCCATAGACTGGTACTAGAGTATTTTTGTGCCAGTCATGCTTATGTTTTATCTTGCATTGACACATCTATTGGTGATTTTTCTTTTCTGTGAATTTCTTGTTCTTTTAGAAGAAAATAGGAAAGTTTTATTTCCTAAAGAGATACTTGGTCCAAATCAGTTTATGATGTGTTTTATATCAAGAAGAAAATGAAGAAAATAAAGCAACTATAGAACACTTTTTTTTAAAAAAAAAAAAAGTCAGTGAAAAGGAGAGTTTAGAAGCTATTGCTTGAGTTGGAGATAATGAAAAGATTTTAGTTTGCTTTGATTTATTATCAATGAGGATTTAGTTCTTTATTAAGAATTCTAATGTTTAGCTGTTTTAAGTGGTTGCGATTGCTTTATCTAAAAAATTTGGATAAAGATACATACAACTGCATATTCCGAATGAGAATGTAAGTATACATTTCTATGTCTTTTATTTAGATTTGGGCACCAAAAATACATTGTTCAAATTACTCAGTTTTAAATTTCCAATGTGAGGCTAGTCTTGATAGAAATGTTATTTCATGAGAAGTTGATTTTAGGATTCCAAAGCATATTTGGTAGATTGATGAACCAAAATGACTCTCATCTATCATACCAGACTTGCTTCAAGAATTTAGAGCTGCCAAACCAGCCATTTAATTATATAGTTTTTCTATATAAATTGAAGATATTTTTACCTATAGAGAATATTTCTAAATTATTTATATAAAAATACAGTATTTAGTCGATTCTTTTGAATACATTTCTAAACCTTTGAAGGAGTATGTAATTCTTGACTATTCTCTGACTCATCTCTGATTTGAAGAGAAAATTAAAAGCAAGAAGCCAATGGATCAGGTGATAATTACCTAAATATTACCCACCTCATAAATTAGTAAATACATACTATTGACCTTTAACTTTAAAATTACAATTCCAAGAAGAAATGTGTTTAGTTACATTTTAAGTAAAAGGTAATGATGAAAAGCATTACACAGTGTTTTCACAGTGAAAGTTATAAGTTGCAAAGAAATATAAGTCATTGTCTATAGTATTTTTATAACATCTTTTGGAAAGATCTTATCCAATGTTACTTAATTCCTTCCCAACCAGAAAAGAAGAGAGGAGAAAGGACTAGGTTCTACTTTCCAAAAATCAATTGATCAAAATCAATGACTAACTGAACACAAATGTTAGGAATAAGAGCCCAGGACAACAACCTAAAAATTATGATGTAGAATGAAAAGCCATCTGAAACTTCTTATATATTTATTGACATTATTGATTAAAGTAATGGTTGAGAAAACAAAATCAGTTGTTTGATAAACTATAAAAAATAGAATCTTGATTGCGGTTCTTAAACTACTCTAGGGAGTTGTCTCACTTGAAATGTTAAAGTTGTATCACATTTACATTTTTAAAATAATAATTATCTTGTTAAATATAGAAACAACAGAAAATGTCATGTCATAAAACAAGAAAATGATATAAGTAAGAAGGCAGCACTCATTCTGAAATTGGTAGGTTTCTGTCTAACTACATGTGGTGGGGCCTAAGAGATATATAAAAACATTTCTTCTGTTTTACTCTATTGATATTGTTATCTTGGGCTTTGCTGATTCTGGATGAACTGACTTCAGGATTACCCAAATCCTATAGACAGTAGATAACCTTGCAGATACATTTTTTTCACATACAAAGCAAACAATCCACATTTCCATTCATTGCTTTTATTAGAACATAGGAATGCTCAATCATTATTGGTGGCAATATTGACTGATTCAACATTTTTAGAAGAATAACACAGTCATTTCTCAAAATACTAAGAACTGAGCTTCCATACAACTAAGCAATTCCACTTCTTAGCATCTACCCTAAGGACACAAAAACATTATTTTAAAAAGATATGTCAATCATGGCACTGCTCACAATAGCCAATATCTGGAAACAACCCAAGAGTTTAAAAAATCTAAGTGGAATAAAAACCATGGTCAATATACACAGTTGAATCCTAGAAATAAGGATCTGACTGTTAGTCTAGAGAACCGAGCTTAGTAAAGATGGGATGGTTGATGAGAGATGGCAGAATATCATTTGTGGAAAATGGGCAACTGGTAAGATTTAGTGTGAAGATGTTGCATATATAAAAATATCATTAGGGGCCCGGGAGATAGCATGGAGGTAAGGCGTTTGCCTTTCATGTATGAAGGTCATCGGTTCGAATCCCGGTGCCCCATATGGTCCCCCGTGCCTGCCAGGAGCAATTTCTGAGCATGGAGCCAGGAGTAACCCCTGAGCACTGCCGGGTGTGACCCAAAAAACAAAACAAAAAATAAATAAATAAATAAAAATATCATTAAAGTATTGTAAAGCATGGTACCTGAAGAAATTTAAGGAAAACAAATGAGAGATCAGTAAATTTATATGTTTAATGAAAAAGTAACTTTGTCAAAGAAATGAAAAGAATATAGATTTTCAGGAATGTGTGGAATTATTTGCTTCCCCCAATAGAGAACAGTAGGACAAATAACTTTTGGGATCTCTAACTAAATATAGAAGGTAACAGAAGCATAGGAAGAGATAGAAAGTAAAACTAGATTTTTACAGTGGGTTAAAAGAGAAAGAACCTATATAAAGTGCAGGTATTTGATATAGTATATATATGTGTATATATATATATATATATATATATATATATATTGTTTGTTTTTGGTGTTTGGGTCAACCCAGTAATGCTCAGGGGTTACTCCTGGCTATGTGCTCAGAAATCATTCTTGGCTTTGGGGACCATATGGGATGCCAGGGATTGAAGAACCCAGGTCTGTCTTTGGTCAGCAGCATGCAAAGGAAATGTCCTACCGCTGCGCTATCACTCCACTTGGTCCCTCTTTTTATTTTTTAAGAATCTTTGAAGATGTTATTGAGAATCTTGAGATGAGAACATCCTAAGTGATGTGGGAAGACACAAAACCAGTTACAGATGTTCTTATAAAAAGAGGATTGTTGTACAGGGGTGAAGGTCCTGCAAAGACAATGCCATCAGTCAAGTTCTACAACCACAGTTAAGTTCTACAACCACAGCCAAGAACCAATAGAAGTTGGGAAACAGCAAGGATTCTTAAGTCTTTGCAGAAAGCTACCAGCACCTTGATTTCAGACCTCTTCAGATTTGAAAGAGAATAATTTCTGTTGCTTTAAACCATCAATTTTGTAGTCATTTAAAAGCAGAAAACTAATATTATGCTAAATTTAATCAAACCAAAGAGAGCTGAACTTTGGTGTTCCTGCAAATTCAAGGACCCATTTAATTTACATTGAAGACACATCTGAGAGTATTGAACATTTTTCCAATCCCTTTACTTCATGTTCATGACCAGAGTTAAATCACCAGAACAACTGAGGCACCTGGAGCACATTTTCACTCACTGCAAGGAGACCTAACACAGTGGACTAAACAAGAATTCTCAGTTTTGTTCACAATGCATGGTTTAACCAAATAGCAGAGGATTATAAAATACTAAAACTTCAAATGCAAGTAAAAAAAAAAAAGAACCACCAAGATCAAATCATGCCTAAATGACTAAAATAAAAATCTCCCAATTGATACATCTTTAGCTAACACTTTACTAAAGGATTAATATCCAGCATTTCACTAAAGAACAATAGTTTTCTTCCCATCTACCCCCTTTTCCTCTTATTTCTAAATAATTTGAAGAATCCAGGGAAAAATTTTATTGAGATGAAATGAAATAAAGTCATTTTCTGAAACTTAGTACTTGTAAAACTTAGTACTGTTTATCTAAATCAGGGTTCATATAAAAGTTTAGGGTTTTAGAATTATAACCCCATCAAATAAAGCTGAATTTTTTGTGCAGGTATTTGATATTTCCTATATTAACTTAATGAAAGAAATTTATATGCACTATTAGAGTTAAATTTTAGCTTCCCTTTTATGCCTATCATAGTTTAGTAACTTTTGGAATTATAAGGAAAATACAAGAACTTATTACTATTTTTATAAAAAATAAGGATTTTGATGTTTCTTCCACTTTTTATCTTCTTTAGTTTGCTGAACTGGGTTGGTACAAGTCTAACAGATTTATGTCCCCTCAAATTTTATGTTTTAAAAGTTAATCTCCAACATAAATTTATTTGAACATAAATAAGTTTTATTGAAAAATAAATGAATTTGGATGATTAATAAGTCATGAGGATAGTGTTCCCATTTATAGATTAGTATCCTATGAAAGAAAGCCAAAAAAGTTCTCCCCTGCTCTCTACATCATGAGTTCACAGCAAGAAGATGGTGTGAAGCAGTAGGCAAGCTATCAGCATATACTGATTGTAGGTTCATTTATACCATGGATTATACAGACACCCAAAAGTCAAGAAATTGATTTATTTATAAGTCCTTCAGCCTACAGGATTTTATTATAGTAGTTGACAAGATGAAGACACAGGTCAAGCTTCAGCTCTGTGTCTGGCCTATTTGATCAAGGTCAGACACATACCAGCTTTCTTTTCCATCACCAAAACAATCCCTATACTATCCCTATTTGTTGATTCCTCAGGAAAATAATGTGTTTTTTTCAAGCAGCATAAAACTATGGAAGGAATATTAAATATACATACATAATGTGACAAAATTTATTGTCCAATATTTGTACTGCAACAAAGCAGTTACATTGATCTCTTTCTCAGAATGTAGCTATAGGAATGAAACAAAGTGACATCAATTTCTTAAAATGAGTCTTAGAATATTGCAGCAATTACTCCATGTTATTTTTTCCCACCAATTCTTTGTTATTTTATTCCAACACAATTTTATTTCCTTGTCAACTTGTGGGAAAATAATCTCTTGTCTTGTGTGACTATTAGAAGACTGTCCTGGAAATCTAGATTTTAAATTTTCTCAGTTCAGGCTTTCATCTGATATCAGCTTATTGCTAATATCCTGACTTAGAATTCTTCTGCACTGAGTATGTGAATAGAACACAAATTCTTCATGTAAAAAAAAACTTAGGTTCTATCCCAGTATTCTTTCCCCCCAACACACACACAAACGAAAGGAAAGAAAAGATTTTTTTGGACTGTTGACCATTCCCATTTTATATTATATAGATAGCATTGAAAAAGATGCAGTGTTTAAAAATCATTAAAATAAAATAAAAAATCTCAGGTTTTATCAATCTCGATATTTATATTGATAATACACACACACACACACACACACACACACACACACATATATATATGCTGCTCCTTGTCCAAAGGACTAACCAGTCACATGAAGCATATCAAGCAACCACTTCTGATTTACTTAAGTAAGGACTTTTTTGCATCAGTCATGAATATGGTTAGGCCCTGAGAGATTACTGTTTTCTAGGTTGGGTTAGTAAGAAGAGAAGACAAGGTTATAGTACAATGTTTAGAAAATATTAACAATTAAGCTCTATAAAGCATTTTAACATTAGCTATTATCACTATACGACTTCTTCTAAGCAGGTATAAACCAATCTTTGATAATAATGGCACTCCAATAGCAAAATGTTAAGGCATAAGAGAAAACAGGAGGTGGTAATGGGAGCTAGAAAAGCATTATGTAAGTCATCAAAAAATACACTGCAGCATATATGCCTCTAGTTTTTACTAAATGTTTTTGTATAAAAGAGGCAGCTTAGTTTAAAAAATCATTTTAATTTTATAAAATATTTTTTTCTGAAGGACTCATAACAGCTTCTCTTTAGAGATTAAGTAACTATGATGTAATCAGTGTTAAAGTTTTTTCTGATTTAACCTTTCTTAGGTCAGAAATATCTTAATTTATAGGCAAAGTTCATATAGCATTAGCAATTGTTTCTAGAATCTGATAGCATTAGTTTTGAAAGTATTTCCTACAGTGATAATTCACTATCTATCCAAACAGTCATTCAATAAGGTAGAATTTTCAGATTAGAGTTATTAACAATGACAATATTTATTAACTTCCCAAATAAGGTGACATTGTGAGGTGGAATAAGCATAAAAGAAGTAAGTTCCAGGTTCCAAGGCCTTCTTTGTGTAGAGTTACCATGGAATAGGTCTAATCTTCTATGGTGTCCTCTTAACTCATTTGTTGACCTCAGAAATTATATCAAGTAAGTCTAACTAATATTTCATTTATAAAGATACATTTTGGAGTCCCAAATGAGAAAAGAAAGAAATCCTTTTTTAAAAAAAGGCAGAATTGAAAATGGACATTGAAGGACATAGAATGAAAAATCACAAATGAATCCAAGAATCCAATCTAAGTAATTCAATCCACAATAAATAAACAGATTTGAAAAACTAGAATAAGTAATGTTGTACTTTGAAGTGGATAGCAAAGGTTTATTGACTAAAAAGAAGAATATCTAGAGAATATGTCTGAATTTCAAGAGTTTATTCATACAGTTTATTCATTCAGCAGATATTCCCTCAGTATTTTCTCTATTCCAGACATTATCCTAAGCATGGTACTGAGATAATCAGAATTTATTTTAAAATATTATGGTATTTTAGGGTAAAGAGAAACTTTAATCAGCCTGATAGCAGGGCATATGGTAAGAACTTCAAACAAAAAATAGGACTAAATTTTGTATTTAAGATGACCATCTACTGTTTGGAAGACTATTTTAAGAAAGTATCTACCTTCTTTAACTTATTCTATCTGAATCTTGTTAAATATCTGAAATATGACTCAGCAGTAGACTATATATATACTTTGTATTAAAGTGCCAGAACAACCACAAAGAAATTTATTAAAAAACAAATAAATGTTATCTGTAAAGGAAATTGCAAACAGTATATCTGGTATCAAATATAAATGGGCCACTGACATTCTAAGAAATTGAGATTTCTATCCCAAATATTTCTCAAAAAATGAAATTGAGCTTTTATATGATCCAGCAATACCACTTCTAGGGATATACCCTAGAAACACAAAAACACAATACAACATTGTCCTCTATACTCCAAACACTCCAAGCACTCACAGCAATATTTATATTAGTTGGCCCGGAGAGATAGCACAGCGGTGTTTGCCTTGCAAGCAGCTGATCCAGGACCAAAGGTGGTTGGTTCAAATCCTGGTGTCCCATATGGTCCCCCGTGCCTACCAGGAGCTATTTCTGAGCAGACAGCCAGGAGTAACTTCTGAGCACCGCCGGGTGTGGCCCAAAAATCAAAAAAAAAAAAAAAAGAATATTTATAGTAGTGAGAATCTGGGAACAACCAAAGTGCCCAAGGACAGATGAGTGACTAAAGAAATAGTGGTACATCTACACAATGGAATATGATGCAGCTATTAGGAAAGATGAAATCATAAAATTTTCTTATACATATGTAAACATGAAGAGTATTATGTTGAGTGAAATGAGACACAGGGAAAGGGGTAGATAGAATAATCTAAGTTATTTATAGAATATAAGAAAAATAAAGATAATGTAATAATCTCCAGAGACAATAGAGTAGAGGACCTCCACATGGTAGAAAGTTTGCCACAAATAGTGGAATAGTACAGTGAGGGTATAGCAGGGGCCATTATTACAATAATAGTTGGAATTAATTACTCAGGACAATATACAGTGATATGAAAGGTATATCTTCATTAACAATAGTGCAAACCACAATGTCTAAAAAGGCGGAGAGACAAAAAAGAGAGAACAAGAGAGACAGAGACAGAAGGGGAAGGGGTGGAGAGAGGGAGTGAGGGATAGGGAGAGAGAAAGAGAGAAAGAGAAGCAAAATTTCTGCCCCAGAGGCAAGCAGTGGTGAGGGTGGAGGGAAATCAGGGACATTGGTGGTGGGAAATGTACATGGATGAAGGGTAGGCATACATTGTAAGAATGAAAATCAATTTGAACACTTTTGTAATCATGGTCATAGTAATTAAATTAAAAAATTGTTTAAAAAAAGAGGAAGCCAGAGTGATAGCACAGTGGGGAGGGCATTGTCTTGCATGTAGCCAACCTGGGTTTGATCCTCAGCATCCCATATGGTCCCCTGAACATTCCAGAAGCTATTTCTGAGTACAGAGCTGGCAGTAACCCCTGAATACCGCCAGATGTGGACTCCAAACCAATAAAAAAGCAAAAAAAAATTCCCATTTCAAGAAATATATTTGCCATTTTTGCTCTACAAGATATTATGCCAGATACAACATAACATCTCTTCAATTTAAACATAAAGAATATATTTACATTGTGAAAAGTCCTCACAGACAGTATTTCTAAATATCAACAAGTAGAATATTAGCAAACTGTTCATTTAAGGATGCCAAATTTAAAGAGTTAGGTAATTAAAAATAATATAGAAACATGTGGTAAAACATATGGCAAAACACCTTCCATGTCTTTAATGTTTGAATGGAGAATCCAGATATAGGAGGCAATGGATTTTAAGTTCTAAGAATTGTTAACAAGACTTACTGATTAGAGTACATAATCAAAGATATCTAATAGTGGGTTTATCTAAGACAAATGTTTGATATGAAAAATAGTTTGGTAGTAGTGGTAAGGAGTTTAGGTTAGATCAAAACTAAGATATAATTTTGAGGAGATGAAGCCAGAGAGTTGCTGATAGATTAGGAAAGCGGGAATTTGACAACTTCAATCAGTCTGAAGAATATATTGTCAGAGAGGAGTGAAGATGGCCAGAAAGGGCAACATTGAAGTTTCTAATGTTAAAATGGATCAGTACCAAGTGATGGCAAATTTTAGAGTGAGGTCAAGAGTGTCAGTTAAAAAAAAAAGTGGGGGGAGTAACAGTAAAGCTGTGATTTCATTTTTTTCATTTTTGCTTTTGGGACTACACCCTGTGATGCTCAGAGGTAACTCCTGGGTGTGAGCTAAGAAATTACTCCTGGCTTGAGGAACCATATGGGAAACCAGGAATCGAACTGAAGTCCATCCTGGATCGGCCACATGCAAGGCAAACAACCTATCGCTGTGCTATAGCTCCAGCCGCGAATCTGTGATTTTAATTGTATGCTCACATGAATAAAAAGTTGTCTGGGATGATTATAAGAATAGTTAATTATTCTCATTCAAATTATAGCTGCCTGAAGTTTATTTTTTCAAATAAGAATAAACATATGTAGAATATTTTATATGTCAATGTAGAGCAATATAAAAAGGAAAATGGTAAAGGGAAATCATTCAAATAATTGTTTTCCTTCCCGTGTTCCCCTGCTTATTCTACTTTAGCTGACAGATCTCCTCCAACTTTATGCCTGTCAGATTCTCTTACTCTTAGAATTTTATTTTAGGTACGGTAATTTACAGTATTAATAATAGCAGTTTTTGCTCATAAAATACTATAACACTACATGCTCCAACAGTGCCAGCTTCCCTTCTCTTCATTGTCTCAGTGTTACCTACTCCTAACCCTTTGGGTATTCATTATTTTAAAACTAAAATATCCTACATGTGAGAAATTATTTTTTATCACTCTCTCTTATGACTAATTTCTCTCAGCATGATACTATCCAGATCCCTCCGAGTAGCAGTAAATTGCAAGACTTGTTTTTATAACGCAGTAGCATTCCATTATGTATGTGAACTATAGCTAGCCTTATCTAACCTTAACCTTAGCCTTATTCTTAACCTTAAGACAACCTTAACCTTATCTAACATGGGGTTGTTTCCCGATTTTGGCTATGCTGACTAGTACTGTCATGAACATAAATTGACTGTCATAGAACGGGAGAAGCTTTGCAATTCACAAGAAATCAAGTTCAATTTCTATTAACACTTGCCCCATTTCAACACAACCAGAGTGGTCCATGGTCCCTAGGACCTGAGTAGTCCCATATACTGGATACTAACATTGAACTATATGGTCAATCTGGCTGCATACTTTAGTAAGATACCTTTGAACCCCTGACAACTGCTTTAGAGTTTTCTCTATTCCCCCCAAAAAAGTGTGGACTCTTAAAAGCTAAAACCAGAAACTCTTAGTAATTGAAATTATGATCTTGGTTAGGGTAAACTGAATATCTGCCTACAAAAATTTCATTTTATTAAAAAAATATCCTGCTAGTAAAAATTCTGACCTGTTTGAAAATACTTTCATGAAAATATCTTAAATATGCTTTATATCTGTATACACACAACTATAACTTTATATGAAATATATTAAATCTGAATTATATAACTATAATTATATTTAATTTTATAAAGTAAATATTCCTATACCTTGTGCAATTTATTTCAAAATCATTGGGGAGCTCAAGCCCCAAAGCTATGATATGTATCACGGTTAATCTGCTTATGGAGACAATTCTGTCCATACAAAAACTAAAGTCTAATTCTTTGTAGCCAAAAGTTCTTTTCTCCAGGAAGCAGTTATCATGAGATATTTCCAAATAAACATCTATCAGGACTATCTCAGGGGTTTTACAATAGTTTATATTCTTCTTATATTTACTATTTAATTTATGTACTATTCTTATTTTTTTTTTTTGTTTTTGGGTCACATCCAGTGGCACTCAGGGGTTACTCCTGATTCTGTGCTCAGAAATAGCTCCTGGTAGGCTCAGAGGACCATACGGGATGCCGTGGCTTGAACTGGACTCCATCCAATGTTGGATTGGCTACATGCAAGGCAAATGCCTTACTGCTGTGATATTGCTCTAGCCCTTATTCTTCCTTTATTGTTAAATCAATATAGCATACTCATTCCACATGCAACTAATTTCATTTCCTTTTTAGTAATTAGTAACAAAATAGAACACCTGCCAAATTTTTCTTCCCAGGCTTTGTCTGTTAGTGATTAAAAATGTTTTTCGTTGATTAGTCATTTTAGTGACATGAAATACTCTAATTCAGAGAGCTTACTAATTTTAAGCAAAGGTGGTATTTTTCTGAGAAAGATGACAGGCTAAATAAAAAATTAAGGAAATGTATGCCATAAAGGACATGAAGATAATAACAGAGGGTAGGACACTTGTTTTGCAACTAAATGACCTACACTT
The DNA here is from genome assembly GCA_004027635.1 of Crocidura indochinensis. NCBI lineage: Eukaryota > Metazoa > Chordata > Mammalia > Eulipotyphla > Soricidae > Crocidura > Crocidura indochinensis. Next base: position 21,707 of record PVKC010009416.1, read on the forward strand.
GCTGCCAGTACCACATGATCAAATTTAACAGCGTAAATAACTCAAATGGAAACATAGCCATCTAAACACCAGTTTATCTCTGATGTATTGCTCTCCATTTTTGTAGTGTAAGTTAATTTGTAAACTTCATAACAATCAATCTTCTTAGCAAGATTGAAGACTAAAGTCCTCTGAATTATTTTGACTATATGAATTCAAATTTAGCTGACTCTCATCCACCATTCTGATACTAGACATACATTTTTTTATAAAGCATTTTCCTTTTTCTATTGCAGCTTACAGTGCAATTTATTTCAAAATCATTGGGGAGCTCAAGCCCCAAAGCTATGATATGTATCATGGTTAATCTGCTTATGGAGACAATTCTGTCCATACAAAAACTAAGGTCTAATTCTTTGTAGCCAAAAGTTCTTTTCTCCAGGAAGCAGTTATCATGAGATATTTCCAAATAAACATCTATCAGGACTATCTCAGGGGTTTTACAATAGTTTATTACTACTGAAAGAGGTTATTTAAATTCAATAAAGAACCTATCTTATTTAACCTCTCTTATGAAGAGATGAGCTTAGCTACTACTGGAAAAACATCTTTCCCAGTGTAACTTTATGTAAACAAATAAAGATTTAGTCTGCATAAGAGTACTCTCTACTGAACTTCCTAATATTGAAAAATTCTAAACATACTTCATCTAAGAGAAAACAGGGATATTGAGTAACACAAAATATTTGTGAAGTATAAAGGCCATTACATATATGAAATATTTAGTCTATAAATATGAAAGTTCAACAGACAATGGCTATATTAATTATATTCTCCTACAGTTACAACTTTTCTTATTTAGCTCAATTTCTAAAAATAGTTCAATAAAGCAAAGAAGTTAGCAATGAAAATAAAAATGAGAAAACTTAGTTACCATGTGTGAACCAGGCCAGCTCCATAGGTCCACACTTATCTTGAATGAGATGTAAACTGAGCTATGAAAGATTAAGGCTTCACTGGCCCATGCAGCAGAAAATTGGCCATCTCAGGAGGAGATGTTGGGCCAAGCCCCTGGCCCTGGCTGAAGCCATGCTTACTGCCTCTTTCATCCAGAATCGTCATTATCCTGATGGCCCTCCCTCATCTGTGGCCTCTGTGATTTTCTGAGGAACCTATCTGATCACATTTCAGGTATGCTGGACTTTGGGGCTTGGGGACTGATATCATGAGGGCTTTTGAAGTGGTGCAGGGTCACTAAAAGTTATTAATGCAACAATAGTACTTCAATAGTGCTTTGAATTTCCAGATAATTTTATTTGTTTTATGCTGACATCTCCCCCACAAAAAGCCCAATTTAACAGAATGGAGAGCTCACAATAAGGGCTTACTAAGCCATCTACCATCGTATTAATGACTTCATAGGAGGTACAATAATTTTCAAAAATTGCCTGCTACTGTACTTTTTCTTTTTTCTTTTTTTCTCTTCCTTTTTCTTCTTTTTTCTTTCTATTTGTAAATAACTATTTTCACTTATTTGAAACAAATGTTTATGCTCAACTATGTCAACTCTGTGAGACATTTTCTTTAAATTAATTAAAAATAAACAAAATTTCACATTTTTAAGAGTTGGAAAAATAACTAAGAAAATAAATAATAACAGACTGATCAACTACTGACAAATAGCTTATTAAACCTTCAGATAATGACTTAATTAGCCCATTGCTATATATAATATTTTTCACAAATTTTTATTGCTGTAGTTTTTTAAAACAATTTCATTACCAATTAGTTCTAAACAAACTATATGAAGTAAATTATTTTGTATTAAGGGAACAAGCTTGGGAGTGGGTGAATAATGGTGGATGGAATTTTACATGAGTAGTGGGACAGTTGTTAGAATATGGAATGGCAGAGATAAAGGGGTTATGCCATAATATAAAATATAAAAAAGTAATTTTTATATATGTAAAACATAAAAAAAGAAAATGCTACTCTTTAACTTACAAAACATTATAAACAGCTTAGTCATTAACTTTACTACGTATTACAGGATTATAATTTCATATTATACATATATATTATATGCAGTTTGTTGAACTTGAATGTTTCCATATATATTAATACATGTAAAATGAAATGCCTTATTAGCTCAAAGCAACGCATTAATATATATGTAATATTCGATTAGTTTCTTATAAATAAATGTCCTGAGTCAGCTACAATTATGCATATTCTTTATGAAACTTTGGACATAATATTAAATAAGGTAGTAATAATTTATCATCAGATTTAGACAAATTGCAAACACATGGATGTCCAAATCATTAACCCATATTTTTTGTGGAAAAATAGAACTAGTTTCATTTACCTCAAAAATTCTCTTTTTTAAATGATAATCTGCTTTGGTATACTTGTCTAGGAAGTTTGGAGCCCAGATAGGAGGCATAGACACCGCAGACCAGTGGCAATTGCCTGCAGCCCTGATGGCACTTCCAAGGATAGTTATGCTGCTGGCAGATGGTGCTGTGATAGATGAGTGTTCACTGTGGTGTTAAAAATATGGGCTCTGAAACACAAGCAAGTTTTTATTCCCTGTATATCTGATGTAATAGGAAAATAATCTCTGTCTCTGAACCAGAATGCAGATACTCAGAGATTAGTTTGATAGTTCCACTCTGAATATTTTAGATTTCCACTGTTATAAAGTATAACTATGGGGTTTAAGTTAATACTATATGTCTAATCATCTAGCAGCCACGGTCTTTAACTCTATTTTCTATCTCTGTTTTTTAATATATCATATTTCTTTTTCTTTTCTTTTTGTTTGTTCTGACATCGCCTAGCTTTATATTTTTTAAAGAATATCTATACTGCATTATATTTTGTTTCCTGATTGCATGTAAAACTAAGAAGAATATATACACACATAATGAAGGCTTTATTAATAATCATTAGTTTGGATTGATTTTCTTGTTTTTTTTTAGTCATATGCAAACAGATACTTGTCTAAAACAAATGGTAGCAAGTTCTGTTTTAGCTGAATTAGCAGAAAATAACTATGAGATTCTTAATAGCAAACCGTGGCTTAAAAGCAGACATTTATTTTCTTTGGTCCTTTCTGGTGTGAGTGATGTGAGGATGAAGTGGTTGGGTAACAGAGACAGATATTTTTCTGTTTTTAATACTATGTATATATTATTTCAATCTGATTTAATTGCTTAGGATTCTTTGAGGGAAATGTTCACAGCAATGTAGTTAGGCATTATATTTTCACTTCAGAAAATGTAGAGAGGATCAGCAGCTCTAGAATTGTGCCCGTTTGTCTGTAGTTTGAATTGTATCATTGTTTATTTTGAAGGAATATGGCCACGTTATTCTACAATTTTTCCTGAATTTTCTTCTTTCTTACATGGTTATGTAATTCTTACATAATTTTTTATATTTGGGGCTATACATGTTGGTGCTCAGGGCATACTCTTGACTCTGTACCAGGCCAATATATGTGTTGCTGTGAATTGAACTCAGGTCAATGGAATGCCAGACAAGTGTCTGCTCTACTTTGCTATTTCTTGGCCCCCACGTGGTCTTTAAAAAAAAAAGGTTACACAGTACTATATTAGATCTACAATGCAGACACTGAATTTATTGAGAAAATATATTTGGTTAATTTAAAAATTAGATTGTATAATACTTTAGAATCTTTCCCTAGATTCTTGGCTAAAAAATAGATTTAGTTTTATATGCATGCACAACTAATTTAAATTTGAATGGGATTGTTAAACTCACACAATATAATTTTGCCTCTAAATTATAACCAAAATAAATGCTTTTTTTATTTTTCATATCTACATGGAACTTACTTATTTAGAAGTTGTTTTAGATTATTTTATTCATGGCACTGGTAGGGAAGGGGTTTTAATTGGTTATGCCTTAAAATATTTTGGCCTGGTCATTTTTTTTTTGTGATGTGTTATTTTTTTTGTGTTCTCAGTGAAAATTGAAGAACAGCCACAGATTGCTGTTATTCGTTGGTAAAAGGCTCTGAGAGAGTAATCAGAGGTCAGATTACAAAGATCACCATGTCCTGCAGAAAAGTCTGGGACACAGTGTGTAATGAAAGGAAGTACTATGGCACAATAAAAATATGATTTCACATTCTCTCTTCTCCTCTCTCTCACTCTCTCTCTCTCTGTTACTCTCACTCTCTCTCTTGCTTTTTCCCCTTTATATTTTCTTTTTTGGCCTATGCCTGGCTATGCTCAAGTTCTTTCTTGGCTCTCTCTCAAGGATCACTGCTGTGGTGCTGAGGAGTGAACCTGGGTTGTATTGCAGGCAAGAAAAGTGTCTTATACTAACCCCCTATACTATTTACCCATTCTCTAGCTCTTCCCTTTTTCTAAGATGATTCCTACTTCATTGATTCTTCCACATCTTTCTCTGTCTTCAGCTTTTGGTGATCTTTACAGGATAATACATTTTGGGGCATCAATTTTTTAAAAATATTTTGTCAGCAATCTAGTCACATGTATGAATTTAACACTTTGTTTAAAAGAATATTACTGGGGGCAGGAAATAGCACTGCCTTGCATACAGTCGACTTGGGACAAACCCGATTAGATTCCCAGCATCCCATATCATACCTCACTCTGCCAGGGGCGATCTCTGAATGGAGTCAGGAGTAACCTCTGAACACCACCATTAGTGACTTCAAAACAAACAAAAAAAGTATGGTAGTTATGAAATATGAGTAATAAACATTTGTGACTATATTTCCTAATGAGGCAGATAGATTAAGAACAGTTTGGCAGTGAAGCTGTAATCAGAAATGTTAAAAGAGCTGATAAAAGATCGTTTTACAAGTGGTGTGGAAGATTTATAGGGGTAGAAAGAGAAGCAGTGAACTAGAAGTAACATTAGGATAGTGGTAGAGGTTCTAGGAACCTTGCTGTTGGTGAGGTGCAGTAACTTTGTACACCCAAGGCATAAATTGTAATATTATTATGATCACATTACCACAATTTTAAACAAATTAGACGGGCACACTTGGCAGTGTTCAGTGATTACTCCTGGTTCTTCTCAGGATTTAGTGCTGACAGGACTTGAGAGATATACGGTGCCAGTATTTGAAGCTTAAAGCTTGATCAGGTGCATATAAAGTATGCA
>PVKC010009417.1:0-26866 GCA_004027635.1 Crocidura indochinensis
ACGGAAAACAGTATCACGCAGCAAAATTGGTGCCTATGGGGATATTAGAATAAGTCCTAAATTCGAATTGACTTGGTTCTAATATAAACCTTAAATGAAGGGACACTTCTACTAACTTCCTTATTTACCAAATAACAAAAGGATAAAAAGTGGGGAAAATAAACATTTTAACTTAGGAGAGTGGACTCAATAGTCACTGTACATGGGAACTAATCAGAGACTTAGTATAGTAGCAAACACACTTATACAGTAAAGAGAGGAAGAGAGCAAGAAGCTGTTGAGAATGAACAAGTAGAAAAATAGTACTGGCCTCTTCCCAGCCTGAGTCCATCTCTCATTTTTATTTCAAATATATATGGTACCCCCACGCAAAGTGGTCTCCTCCCAGACTGAGAGTCCATCCTCCCATTTTTATTTTTAATAGATTTGGCACCCGCCCGGTTTTCAAACTAGAGAACAAGGGCAACAACAACAACAACAACAACAAAAAATACTGGTGCATGCCAACACATACACCAGTGCTGCTTCGGTCCGCCCTCCACCCCATGCATCCCCACTCCCCCCACCCCCATTACTTAAGGATAACAAAGGTGGAAAGACAGAGGATCACGATAGAGTCCACATGGGCTGGCAACCAGGAAAAACCTGGAATAAGGGGAAAAAATAGGGGAAAGGCAGGGACCTGCCAAGCTCCCCAGGGCCCCCAAGCTCGGGAGAGTGCCATGCGGCCCAGGGTGTCCCCTGGTCCAGGGTGTACCTGGGCAGAGCAGGTCTCCAGGATCAAAGCACCCGAAGTCAGCTTTCTGCCTGGCCTCTCCCATTGCTCCTCCTCCCTAGTGCAGGAGAGGGGGAAGGCGGGGGGGGGGAGCCTGCCAAGCCCCCCTTATAATTATTTTGTGTACTTTGTGGCTCTTTGCCAAATTTGGATTTTGTTCTGCTTCTTCTGAGGAGGGACCTCTGAGAAGAGATCTCTGAGCGCATAGTCCCATCTCCCATCCCTGGAAACAACTGCATGGGCCAGCGAGCGAGAAGGGGGGGACCCATGTGTCACATGTTGGGTCACATCTTGCCATTAGTTCTGAGTGTGGAGGACGCACCACATCCTCACCATCACTGCAGGATTTTGATCCTCACTCAAAATGGCAAAATGCAATATGTGTTTAATAGATTATTGTTAAAATTAGATGCTTTTGTGCTTTTGTTTGAGTGTTTTTCTCTTTTGGCAAATCACTGCGTGGTGTGGCTCTCTGACTCTCACAGTTTAAAATGTTGGCTCTTTGTGTCGAACTAATTCGTCACCGCTGCTTTAGCCATTCATCTGTTAAATGGCATCTTGGTTGTTTCCAGAGTCTGGCTATTGTAAATAGCACTGAAATGAATATAGGTGTAAAGAAGGAATTTTTGAATTGTATTTTTATGTTTCTAGTTTCTTAAGTAAAAATTTCATTTAAAAAAAGTTAAAGATGGCAGTAGGTGATCCTGGCTATGAAACCCAGGATCCAAATAATTTCTATGCAGAGCAATAGAAGTGTGAACAATTAATTTAACACTGTTCAGATGTCAGCCAGTAGTGTTTGCTCCAAATTAACATTTGATAGAAAATCTTGGCTGAGAGTAAAAACCATATTCGACTCCTCATCAGAAGATGCTCCTCCCCAGAAAGTCAAAGATGCTCATCAGTCTCACAGCTTTTTAAATTCTGTAACTCACATCCCACCCCAAACCCATTTCTTCCTGTTCACACCTCTGAGAAGAGAAGGCCCTTCTGCTCACAGTCTACTACATAGAAGAATATGACTTAAAGGTCATACTGGAGCACCCTGATCCTTCACATCCCAGTCCCAACTAGCTAGTCTCTTAAGGAGTCCCTCTCAGCCAGGACTAACTTGAATGCACATCTGTGTGTCCCCAGCACCGAGGGTCTAGGAAGAACTGAGCATCAGTACATCTTCTATAGCACTAGATAAGGAATTTGGCTAGCCATTATTCCAGGCACTTTTCAAATGTTGTTCCATTCAAGTTTTCTGTTTACTACAATAACAATAATTTACAGAAAAAATGTATGGTTACTCTTTATGTGCTATATTCTCTATATATTATATATTAATCAATTAATCTACCAATCGGTCAACTATCTACTTATCTACGTATATCAATATAGATTCCTATCAATCTAAAATAAAAGAAAATTTGAAATCATGCCGTTGACTGTTAGTTTGGTGGAACTAGAATGCATCATATTAAGTGAAATAAGTTAGAGGTATATAGAAAATTAAAACAAGAGTCTCAAACTGTATTGAAGAATAACAAACAATGATGAACCTACTTCCTTGGATTCCAAATCTCAGATTAAAAAACAGTGAAGGAGCAAAATATTAGGTGTGATATAAGGTAGAGAATCTTAAATACTTTGCAGTAATATAATAAACTTTAATATGATTATAATTATTTTACTTAAATTAATATATAAACATGTTATTAATTTTAAAAGACTAAAAGGTATTTCTTTGTTTCCTTGTCTGCAAATAATGGATATATTTTCTTTTGAAAGAAAGGCATATTATTTCTAAGTACATATTATTATTAAATAGCATTTCTAATTAAACTACTAAGAACAAATTTTAAGTTAAATCAATATGTAGTCAGCAAATTTGGTTAAAATAAATGAATTTGTCAGCCTATGACAAGCATCTATTCCTGTATCAGCTATCAGTCATTTTACTCTTGAAATAGAAGCAAGTCAAGGTGCAAAAACCCCTGTACACTAGTCACAACCGACAGCTCTGAAGCACATCACTAGAGGTCAGAGAAGTATCACGACCTGTGAAAGCCTTTTCAGATGAACACACACCCACAAAGATCACCAATGGCCAAATTTCAGTGTGTTTCCACTGATCTCTACGGAGATGCCAAATCAACCAATTCAGTGGGAATGTTTTTTTTTTAATTTTTAATTATGAAAACAAAGATGCAATGAAAGAGGACAAGGCAAAGTTACAGTGGAAGGACAATCACTCATAACATAATTCTCAGAAGAAGTCCCCTTGTCGATATGTTAACTTTGAACTTTAGACCAAAGAACATTAAGATAAATAAAACAGATTCCATGTACAATTACTTTGTCCATCAAGTCTCCAGATTATAATTATAATATTATATAATCATATACATTATAATGTTTCTTAACAGCACACAAGGCTATCTGAAGCCATAAAACTTATGTAACTCCTTAAACATTAGAGGCATAGTATTTTTTAACATTTCCATGTACATGCATTTTAGTTTATGTTAACCTCAAATTTTAAGTGGATTTTATGTAAGGATTAGAATGAAAGGAGCACAGTAACAAACGGTGCTAGAATGGCAATTGTTGTTTGCATAGGCCCACCAAAATATGAGGGGCATGGAAAGAAATAACCTTGGCCTAAATACAAAGAGACCCTACCCCTAAAGTTTCCTGGCATAAGACCAACTCTAGGCTCCAGACAAGCTAGATTGTCCAATCCAAGACATTGTAGTGTCAACACACTTTTATTTTTCACACAGTCTCTGTTGTTGGTATCATGTTTCTGTATCAAAGATCCTGGAATCTGCATATCCTGCATTGAAGTCAGGATGTGGAGCGTCATCTCGTTTCACCTCATAATTAAAGGGCAATGCAGGAAGCCCTGTCCTGTAAGCAGGTCCTTGCTGTTTTTAGCCTTCTCAGTGTTAAGGGAAGACTCTTTTGAGCAGTTCGATGTCTGAGCAGTGGTAGGGCCTTCCGTGATAGAGGATTGCTTCCTGGTGATGTTATAGAGAAACTTGGATGTTTCGTGGACGGCTTCCATGGTTCAGAGGTGAATGGAAAATGCCTTATCTTCTGAGGCCTGTGCCAGGTCGTTATGTCAATATTCAGGGTATAAGGTTCCTTTACACTACAAGATTTGTGTGTTCCAATCTCTATTAGATAGGATCTTATTTGTATGTATAGTATTTTGCCATTTTAATGTGCCTATGCAAAAAAGGAACAATGCCACGTGGTGTTATTGGCGCATATGGGGAGCACAAAAACAAGTTCAACAATCCCCATGACATGGTTCAATCAAAGGCATTAACTGGGGGACTCTTTCACCAAAATTCCTTATTGAACAGCTCATATAGAGAAGATAAAAAGGGGTTAGAACCGTCTCTGTCAAGAGAATATTAGTAAGATTTATAGCTGTCAAAGAAAAAACAGAATATTCAAAAGAAATACGTGTACATTGTATGTCTTTTGAAATAGTTGGGGGTTGTTACATACAATGCATGATGTTGGTATGTAATTAGGATTGTGCAGTACTGAAGTTACAAAACAGTAATGTGGGTTACTGATATTTGGGAGGGTGAGAGTAAAGGAGTAAAAATAAGCTTTGTAGGGAGTGGGAAAAGGCAGAATACAAAATGGACATTCTGGATGCACAAACAATAACATACGGACTGGGAATACTCTCAATAAATGCAATGCGTGCGGGATATGCCCGCCCTACACCCTGTGCCCCTCCCACCCTAGAGCTGGGGTACGGGCTGGAAAGCTTGGGACCCCATCTAGGAGGGACTCCCAGACACCCACCTGATCTGGCCGCCTGGGCTGCCACCCCAGAAGGCCTGGAGTCGGGGACCGAAGAGGGGACACCCAAGTTAGAGAGAAGGCCTTCCACCTGGGGCTTCCCCAAACCAAATGCTAGGTAGATCCTTCCTCCAAGCTCAAGACAGGATACATCTGTTTTTTTTTTAAGTCTGGACAGGCAGCTTGGTTCTCCTCCTCTGTATTTCTGGAAGCCCAGTAAACACATGCATGATTCAAATCAACAGCCATATATAAGCACATTGGCCCAGCTCACAGAGCCTAGAATTCCAGAGCAAATGATCACTTATATGGCCACAGAACACACCACTATTTTTGAATACTGACTTTTTCAATGATACAACACAAATATAACCAAATGCACTGGAAACCATAAATACCTCAATAATTAAAGCAATAGCAAGAAAAATATATTAGGTGTTATTTCCTCTGATTGTACAACAAAACTACAATAACCAACCTAATTATAAATAATAAAATAATCAAAAAACAATAAAATGTACACAGTTGTCCTTTCAGATCAAATTGTCTACAATTGGTCCTTTTAGACCAAAGGGATAGTACAGCAAATTAAGATACTTGCCTCCTACATGGCCAGCATCAATTAAATTTTTTAAAGCAATTAAATGTTCAGGAATACGCCCTGAACATTTCATTTGCACCAACAATGCCCCTTCTCAAAGCATTTTTTGCTCTGTGAAACAATGGTTAAAAAAATAACCATATTTGGGACCGGGCGGTGGCGCTGGAGGTAAGGTGCCTGCCTTGCCTGCGCTAGCTTTGCACAGACCTCGGTTCTATTCCCCAGTGCCCCATATGGTCCCCTAAGCCAGGAGCGACTTCTGAGCACATAGCCAGGAGTAACCCCTGAGCGTCACTGGGTGTGAACCAAAAATAAAAATAAAAAAAAACATATTTAATGGGGGAAACTGTTCCTGTTCCATATATCTACTAAATGTCTACTATCAAAGAACACATATAACACATTCATAAAACTAAACATCAATGAAAACATGCCCCCTAGTAGAGAGTGGAACTAAGCAAGCACTGAACAAAAATAACTAAATAAAGAGGGGCAACTGCCACAGGAAAAAATGTTCCTTTCACTAGTTATCAAGGAAATGCAGTTCAGTAGACAATGATGAAAAAAAAAACATACAACAAAGTAACATATAAAAAAGACAGAGTTCACTGGGATGGAGAAAAGGGACTTTTCCACTGTTGGTTAGAGGGTTTTCATCTTCAATAATAAGCACACCGAGTTGCGTGTGATCATGAAACTATAAAGTTGATTTATAGTACTGAATGGCTTTATTGTAGTCACTCCACTACTGGACAAATATCTAGATGACTTATCAATGTGCCTTTGGTTCAAACTAAAATTCATTTGATATATGGGGAACTAAACTTGGAAAGATATCTTTGCTTAATTGTTTTGAATCTACTAACATTTGCTTCCTTTTCTTATTGTATGAGATTACTTGAATCAAATCAACATCTAATAATTAAGTTTTTAAATAAATTAAGTCTGTTGGAAATTCTGATTTCAAACACAACAGAAATTAGAGAATATAGCTCAGAGGATTTGTAGGTAAGTATTTTCTTGGCAGTTGTGAAGCAGTGGATGATTCCCAGCACAGCAAAATAAATAAATTAATATCTTTAAAATACAACTTCATTTTTTCCATAATTTGTTTCAGTGAGCACAATTAGACCCTCAGGATTCTCAATGTCATCATGAAATCAGCTCATGTGTATAATCTCCAGAAAAACTCAATGTAATTGCATGTTTGGACTCAAGGGTATTTTTAAAATTATGTACAATCTCTGAACAACAGAATATTTGCTAGTATCAAAGGGACCTGAGAACCTAACCCCTGGTGGCCAAGGAAGGGCTAATATACATTATTTTCCTTCCACTGGCTGGATATCATGATGATAGAGTAAAAGACAGAGATCAGTCATGCAGCTAAGAGTCCACTGGTGCCACTGAGTTTGTCCATATTTTGAAACAAGAGTCTGAACGTGCTCTGGTGAGTTACCTGGGATGCTAGAGGGGAAGATTATACAGATCATTGAAACTGTATTAGTGATTAAATTGTAAAACTGAAAGTAAAATTCAGCATATCAGATGCTTTGAATGGAAGGGAGGATTTCAGTGGAGGAAAACTGGAAATTCCTTCCATTCCATGTCATTCCATTCCAGAAATGTAAGTGGAATAAAATGCTCGCTTCCCTACAAAAGCCTTCCATCTTCTACCCATGGTAGAAGATCAGTGTAAATACATGAAGGATGGCACAGTGAACAGAGTTTATATTATTATTGTACAGATTCTGATTTGTATTCCATTATTGATAGTTATATGATTGTTTTCAAAAGTTTTGAAATAATTTCTATCTTGCAGAAATAAGTTGTTTGAGATGTAAACACATTTTAAACAGAAAGTAGATTAACAATATGTCTGCCTGTAGTGCATTTAATATTTGATCACAGATTAAAATCAAGCTTTCCCAAATACAAATATCACATCTTCAGTCCTTGAATCAAATATTTGCGGGGGGGCACAGATTTTATTGGGAATTGTAAAGAAAAATATGTCCAACAAAATAACTAGGACAAAATCGGCCACTGATTATTTGCAAAAATTGTTAAATTTTGAAAGCACTAATGTCCTTAAAGTTGGAATAGGCCTAGGCCTATTGGAATCTACTTGTGATTTTAAGAGTGTTAGCAAGTTGAAAAAATTTACAATTAAAGAAGTCAATCCAGTGTCCAGTTCTAGGGCAACACTTAAAAGACTAACTATACTTTGGGATTTTAAGCATGTATTCAATTGTTAGTTTTAATCCTTGGAATGATATTTCACAAAGTAGATCCAAAGATGTTGAAATGACATCTAAGAACAACAGGAACTGTGAGATTCTTCTCGTTTATCATGCTATATCTTTGGAATCATTGAGGTGTAGTAAAACAATGACTCATGGTTAGGTCAGTATTAACATGTAATAAGCTAATAGGCTTATTGATTTGTAAGCTAATAGCTTATCATCATTAAACATAATTATTAATGTTCTGTTTAGGAATAATTACATTTTATGTGGCTAATTGCTTTCTGCTCTTTAGTTTCTTTCCATTACATTTCTGATTTCACATTTTGACATCAGGTATATATAAAATAGTCCATGCCAAACAGAAAAATATAACTCTTCAACCATATTTACAAAACCTCCTATTTTTTTAAATAGTTGTTAATTTACATTTAAGATTACCAATTTTTGTATAAAACCAATTTAAAATAAATGTGTTTCTTAACTATTGATTATTTATTTACTTCATTAAATTTTGCTTAAATATAACTGCTTTATATAATTATGTGGTTATTTTACACAAGATACACACAAATAAAATATACTACTGTATCTTTTATATGATTTTGTTCATGTAAACATTTTAGATTTTAAACCTGGTGAATCTATGTTGGTACAAAATTTTATTTCATAATTCTTGCATCTTATAAGCTAGATACTCAGGTAGGTTTTCTAAAAGTATTTACATGTTATGTATTTTAATTTCTGTGTTAGTATAGGCAAAATGTCATTTTCTAATGACTTGAGTTATTTCATGTCCATGATTATTAAATTTTATGTCAAAGAAATTTCTAACTAGTAGCACAACTGTTATACTATTTTGTATTAAAACTTTTTTGAAATGAGGAAAATATTAAAATAATTTTACTAATATTTATATTTATTAATCATCATTCTACATTTTCTGTAATTTTAGTGCAAAAATATATATACAGCATACCACACATATCACTGAGGATTATTAAAATACACCATTATCCTTCTCTCTTCCTCCTTCCCTTTACTTATGGCAATCACTAGAATTTACACAAATGTTAAGGCTTGTTTTTCTGATATTTGCTTGTTTATTTGCTTTGATTATTGATATTCCGGATGATAAATGAAACAATCTAGTAATTGTCCTAAAGCCTGAGGAAAGGCTTTGAAAAAATCTTTTTTATGCATAAACATTCTTCTCCTCTAAACCAAATTATGATTTTACTTATTGACTGATATTAGTTATATATGTTTTTTTCATAACTGTAATATACAGATACTTCTCACTTAATGATCTTCTTGTTTAGCGACCTCTCACACCTACGATTTTGAAGGATTCATTGAATAAAATGATAGTCTGAATTTATTATTTGAAATATCCTTTTCCCATCTTGTACACACTACAGCACAGTGCTGTGGTTTGGGGCGCTTTAAGTTAGTAAGTAGGTACTAACTTAATGTTCTGTAATACATTGCAGTACTGTGTGCAAATTACAGAACCTATGCAAATTAAAACAAGTGAAAGTTTTCAGTTTGATCTTTCTCATTATTTTATTATTCAGAATACTGTATTATCAAATACTATGCATATACTGCACTATTGTATACATTACATGCAGTTCCTCACTTAAAGTCCAATTCACTTCATAATCAAGTCATTGAATGGGAATTTGGTCATTAAGTGAGGAGTGTCTGCATATCAGATCATTGTTTGTGTAGACATCCTCTTTTACAGATCTATTACTTGGTATAAAGACCAGTGAGAACCAAAAATTGCTGAAAAAAATTAGAATTGTAGAGTAAATATTTAGATAATAAAAAATGACTCAAAGTCACATTAATAAAATTGCTTAGTTTTATATACATGTTAGCTTTATATAAGTACATTTCTCCTTTTAAATGAGTTGGAGGCACAAAACTTCATCAATGTCTTAGTTTTATATAACTGCATTTATATAACTTCATCAAATTCCAAATTAATTTCATTGCTTAAAAAGATAATAAAATTACTTACTGTGATCAACACTATACAAATGACATAATAACAACAAGATATTATAATGCTCATTTCTAGCAAAAATTTCATGAATTACAGGAAGCTGAAAATAATAAGAAACAGAAAATTTATGTTCAAATATTTCATTTGTTTTTCAGCCAACAACAATCAAAAATGAAGGATTATGGCTAATTTCACAATGCATGGATTTGTTCTCATGAGGTTTTCAGCCAACCCTGAGCTAGAAATCTTATATACATATTTATTCTTAGTCTTATACCTGTTGGCTTTAACTGGCAACATCCTCATCATCACTACCACTTCCATGGATGAGAGTCTCAACTCCCCCATGTACTTCTTCCTGAAGCATCTCTCCTTCTTGGATCTCTGCTATATTTCTGTGACTGTACCGAGATCCATTTTCAATTCTTTCATGCAGAGTGGGAACATTTCCCTCTGGGAATGCATAGTGCAGTGCTTTGCTTTCATTGTGTGTGGTACTGTTGAAATGGCCATGCTCACGTTGATGTCTTATGACCGCTATGTGGCTATCTGCATTCCACTGCACTATGACATCATCATGAATGTCAAAACCTGTCTGCATGGAGTCATCAGTGCCTGGGTCAGTGGGACCATTTCTGGAGTTATGCACACAGCAGCGACTTTCTCCATCAGTTTCTGTCACCCCCAAATCATTCAGCAGTTCTTCTGTGACATCCCCCAGATCCTGAAACTCTCCTGTTCTAATGACTATCTTCCTGAGGTTGGTGTGACTGTATTCATGGCTTTCCTGTCATTTCTTTGTTTTATTTTTATAGTGTTTTCCTATGTGCACATATTTGCCTCAGTGCTAAGGATGCCATCAGTGGAGGGCAGAGCCAAGGCCTTTTCCACCTGCCTCCCCCACCTTGTTGTTGTCATATTGTTTATGTCTACAGCTGTCTTTGAGTATTTTAAGCCTCATTCTTACTCTTCAACTGCTTTTGATATGCTTCTTACTATGATGTATACAGTCATTCCCCCAACATTCAATCCAATGATCTACAGCCTGAGAAATAAAGCCATAAAGTCAGCTGTAAAGAAGATTTTTCAAAGAAGAAAAGAAGTATTTACTTCTCTTCGCTCTCTATTAGGAGACAAGTTCAATATGTAATGACTAATATGTATATAACTTATTAATAAATTTTATTTTTATCACACCTTTTTTATTTTTTATTACTGTTTTCCCATAGAAACACATTATTGGAGGTGGTTGGGGTAAAAAAAAATAAAAGAAACACATTACTTGGATACAAACGTGTATCTGATGTCATTATTTTAATATTGTTTGCTCATTTTGCATTAAAAAACTAGCTAAATTTGATAGAATTGCAGAATTCTATTTTCCTTATGTCAGATGATTGGAATAAAAATATTCCTTCGTTCTATTTATGAGCACAAAATGGACTTCTTTGTGCTTTCTATTTACTTTAATAATGTCTTCCAAGATCTTGGTGAATGAATCTTTCACCTTTTCAGTGGCTAATTTTAGATATTTAATTGTTCATTTGGCTATCATTTCAGAGTTCATAGTTAAACTGAAAACACAATGGAGATTCTCAGGTGTAATAACTGAAGCCAAAAAAATCAAGTCATGGATTCAGAGGCTCCTGCAAAGGAAGCTATCAAAAAAAGAACAGAAAAAAAAGCCTAAAAATAAGATAGGACGCCTACCAGACTGCCTTAATAGCAACAACATTTGCATAAGATGTGTTAGAAATGAGGTAAAAGATTTGAAAGAAAATAACTTACATATATGAGCTGATCCTGTCGGTCAGCAAAGGTCAACTTCCTCCTCGAGGTGTGTTCGGGTATCAAGGATGTTTCTGCCAGCTGATGACTGGAAAGAAAGGAGTCCCAGCTGATTACTAGGGACATTTTATTCTATTCCAACTATGCTTAGATAGGACAAGAGGAAATGAAATATCTACAGGGTAATAGGACATAGCAGAAGCATACTCCAGAGCAAGTAACGTGTGAGGAAGAAAATAAACATGAATATTACTTGAGCAAAACTGTGTTGATAGGTAATTTCTCCTTTAACTAGGGTTCTCCGTATATAAAAAAAGAGGGATGGCCCATAGTTTAGCCCAATAAAAGACACTAGTCATGGGGGGGTGTCATCCCTCTTTATGCTGTCCTTCCTCCTCTCTGGATTAATGTCTTTACCAAGCTTTTAGCTTCATGAGAATTCCTGGAACAATCACTCTACAGGCTCCTTGGAATAAATAGTAGTTTGAGAATAACACCAGAGAGTAGATCCAACATATATACATACATACACACATATTTTTTGTTTGGGGGCCATAGTTGTTGCTTGTTGTTGCTCCTAGCTCTGCACTCAGTATACTTCTGGTCAGCTCTGGGGAACAAATTAGATGCCAAAGATCATACCTGGGTTGGCTGTGTGAAAGGCAAGAGACCTACCCACTATAATATTGCTCTGCACCCTAAAACAATTGATTGAGATATAACAGATGATAGTTTTCCAGTTGAAAAAAAAGAAAAATACTCAGACACTGAAATCTCAGAGACATCAATAAAAATAAATTAAAAAAATGTTACACTAAACAAATAGAAGCCACAGAGTTCACACAAAATGAAGAGGATGAACTCCAAAACTTCATGACCCCTCAAGGACTGACAGAAGATGCCCCCAAACAGAAACAGATGTAGCCTCTGAACACTACTGATTATGACTCAAAGCCCATAAATACACAAAGATATTAAACACTCAGAATGGTCATATGCATCTGGAAGCAAAATATGCATTGCTTGTTTAAAGGGAGCACACTTGAATTTCAATGAGGGAGCAAAAAGTAAAAGACATGTGCAGCCATTGTATATCAGAAATAAAAATTATTTCAAACTCAAAATGATAGTGAGAGATAATTTTGAGATCATTTAATGATTAGAGATTTCTCCATCAAGAGAACTTAGAAGTTATTAAAACAGAAACACCCAGTGATGACACAAAGCAACTCATAGCTAGTCTAAAGAGAGAAAGAGCAACACAAAATAGATACTGGACAACAAAACTCAAAATACTAAACATGTCAACCAAAGAGAACATCAGCAAAAAAATGCGCCTCAATGAATGCTTGAAAAATCTATCACTGTCTTTCAAAGCTCTCCAACGCAGAAGAGCCATATGTTCATGCACATTACTTACATGTAATATTGGGAGATGGTTTGAATAAAGAAAGCAGTCTGGCTTTGGGCTAGAGATAGGCAACACATGACAAAGGAAGCAAATGGCAGTGTGGCCATGAAGTAAAACAGTCAATCTTTAATGAATGTTTTGAATGGCTTGGTATTTTTTCTACTGTTATCCTGCTTCAACAGACCCATTGCCTAAGGCAGCGATGGCAAACCTATGGCACATGTGCCAGCTTTGGCACATGATAGTCTTGCAGCCAGCATGCTGGAAGGTCTGCAAGCAATTAAGAGATGTGACTGGAGGTGACTGTGCCAGTGCCTGCTTTGCACCTCACATGACAACATGACCAAACCGGTCATTGGGAGGACCGGGGATCGGGAATTGTCCTCCTGTGCTGGCTGCAATCCTGTGAGTGGCTGTTTAGCCTGGCTGATTTCCCCTTAGTAGCCTATGAGTCAGGCAGTGTGTGACAGGGAAGTGGGGAGAGGAAGAGATGCTTCACACAAAGTCTATCACAGGAACTCAGTGAGGCTCTAGTGTGACTCCACATGTGTCATCTGTAATCAAGAAGAGTTCCTAGTGCTCCCATGCTAAAAAGGTGAGGATATGGGGGGGTGGGTAAATGTGTCTCTGTATCTTCCATGGGGACATCTCAATTCGAGGAAAAAAAAAAGGCTTATGATGATTGCAGAGAGAACTTCACTAAGCTGAAAGGAGGGTTGGGCTCTCTGTGAACAACCAACACACTAATCTGCTGCACTGTACCTTTTGGAAAACTCAATGTAGCAAAAAATAGTAAAATGTATATGTGGCCCCTCACAGCGCTTTTGTATATACATCATAATAAAATAACAAAGGCTCCAAGAATGAAAAATAATTGTCCTTTTCCCATACACTCTTACCTCTTAATTAGTTGCTATTGTGATTCATTCAATGCTGGATAGTCATGAATGCGATTCATCCAGTTTTCAGGTCATTTGGGGAATCGCAGTCCCTTCTCCAATACATCAAGACTACAAATAAAACATCTCTTTTTAGTCCTCTGCTGTCACATAAACTTCCAGCTCACTAAGGTTGGTCATTGCTGAGCTGCCTCTTGTTATCCGGAATTTTTCATTGTAAAAAGTGCAGACCCCATGGTCTGGTTTTATTGATAAGTGCTTGTCATTTTTGTTTCAAGGGTGAGAGTCTGCTATTGCTTTTATAGAACATTAAAGTTGGAACATACCGAACGATTATCTTTCCTGTGCATCTCCTTTAAATGACATTGTTTTCTCGAGGATCTTTGGGTGTTCAGCATTCATTGGGGAGTTTTGTGTGACAGTAGAGGATTAAGAAGAGATGTTTTAGTCAGAGTCTTTATAGATCTTCTCTCCTCCTCCATGCCCCATCTTCTCTCTCTCCCCTCCCCATGTCACATCTCCTTGTGTGTTGGCTATTGCTCTCCTTACTTGTTAGTGGCTGACCATGTCTCTCTTTTTTCGTTTTTTTTTGGTTTTGGTTTTAGGGTCACACCCGGCAGTGCTCAGGGATTACTCCTGGCTCCATGCTCAGAAATTGTTCCTGGCAGGCACAGGGGACCATATAGGGCACCGGGATTCAAACCGATGACCTTTTGCATGAAAGGCAAACGCCTTACCTCCATGCTATCTCCCGGGTCCCTGACCATGTCTCTCAAGTGTGCCTCTGCATTTTAGTCTTGCCCCTGGACTACAATGGGTGGGGCCAACATGAGGTCATGTGATTGGGTTGCTCGAACTAAAATGCCTGGGCCTACTTTTTGTCCCAGTCTAGCCCTATCTGGCAATGTGTTGTTATTGGCTGCCTGAACTGCCACGGAGCTGTGAGAAGCAAAGTCTCAGCCCCCCACCTTGGCCTCTGAACCCGCCAGGTACTCTCCTACAGCACTGAGGTAGGAAGCCTGAATCAAAGAGGAAACCGGGAGCCAGATATATGCCCACCCTTCTCCCCATACACCTCACCCCTGGAAACCAGAGGGAGGGGGAAGCCTGAGGACCACTAAGAGTCCACCTGAACCCACTTCTGGCCATCTTGGCCGGCACCCAGGGAGGGCCTGGAGACAGGGGAGGAAGAGGGGGAATGTTGGGTACCTGCCTAGCCTCCCAGCACTCCCCAGGCTAGGGAGAAATCCTCTGGCATGGGGTCTCCCCAAATCCCATACCTGGCAAGAGCTGCATAAGCTGAGTTTTTCAGACCTGTTATTTCAGTGATAAAAATTTCTAATTTCAGTCATCACATCCTCTTGATGCTTATTTGTGCTCCATTCAAGTCTATCGATGCTTTTTTGAGTTCCTGTTTCTTCCATAGTACTATTCTAAACCTCTTATTTGAGAGGATACCTGGCTGTGTTCTACTTTTTGGTCTATCAGAGCAGCCATCTTGATTCTGCAAAATTTTTCCATTGTTAAGACTGTAGATTACTTCTTACAATATAGAAAAATGGAGTTCAGGGGTTAAATGATAAGCGTGGCCGCAGAGCTGGCTCCGTAGAAAGAAGGCAGAGAGCAGTGAAACCGTACTTTTTAAATCTCTGGGTGCCAATCACACGCCAGGAATCAGCCCCACAGTAGTTGGGTGAGGACATCTTACCAGGTGTGGGTCCTGCTGGGATTATGGTCCTTAGTGTCTCTGGGCTGGCTCCGAAGAAAGAAGAAGCTATTGTACAAATTTTATCTTCTTGTAGACTTGAATTCTTGAACAAAGAAAATAAGTACAGCAAAAAAAAATTTATAAAAGCAAAAACAGATAGTGCAAGACTATTCAAGAGGGCTAGACAAAGACATAAGGAGTGATTAAATGGAGTGGGAAAGCATTGTGTATTATGGGTAATGAGTGTTGTGTCTCACACATAACGTGTCAAATGTCACTTTGAGACCAACCTTAGCAGTGTTGCTGAACTTGGTTTAGCTCGAAGGAAAGAGTTCCTTGTCCAAAAATTAAAGAAACATAACTCTGAGTCTCTTAGTTTTAGCAACTATCTTTCCAAAGCTAATCATCCTACAGTTCCCAACTATCAAATTTCACTGTGCATGGCAAAACATGGTAAGCTCCTCTCTGATGGAGGTTTTATCAAATAAGGCAATTTTGGCTGGGAATAATTCACTCTTCCTTGATTTCCAAAACAAGGATAAAATTGTGCAGCACATCTCTGAGATGCTGCTAAGCAGAAATTCTGCAAAATATAGGTTTCTGAGAATGGTTGCTGATGTTAGTGAACAGCTTACTTGTGATTACAAAAAGCACCCTTCTACTCTATGTGCATGGATGGAAAGTACAGATATTAATAACCAAGCAAAACTAGTGCTCATTTTGCGTTATGCTACTGGTGACATCATGAGAGAAGAGCTGGTAAAACTGCAATTTCTGAGCGCTTAGACAGGAGTAATCCCTGAACATCAAACGGGTGTGGCCCGAAAAATAAAACAAAACAAAACAAAAACAGCTTTGAGAAGTTTATTTAGATCCAAAACCCATTCTTGATCAAAACTCTCAGCAAGATGGGAATGAAAAGAACCTTTCTCAATCTAGTAAAAGCCATCTACCACAAGCCAATGGCAAATATTATCCTCAATGAAGAAGAAATAAAAAACCTTTGCTCTTAATTCTGGCACAAGACAAGGCTGTTCATTATCACCACTCCTATTCAACATAGCACTAGAAGTACTTGCCATAGCAATTAGGCAAAAAAAAAAGAAAGAAAGAAAGGAAAATAAAAAGAAAAAAGAATGAAAGAAATCAAAGGAATCCAGATAGGAAAGGAAGAAGTTAAGCTCTCACCGTTTGCATAAGACATGGCACTCAACTTAGAAAACCCTAAAGAACCTACCAAAAAGCTTCTAGAAACAATAGAATCATACACCAAGGAGGCAAAATTAACACACAAAAATCAATGGCTTTTTTATACACCAATAATAACGGGAAGAAATGGACATTAAGGAAGCAACTTATTCACATTAGAGCCACACAATTTCAAATATATTGGAGTCAACTTGGCTAAAGATGTGAAGGACCTATACAAAGAAAACTATATAAAAAAACTCTGCTCCAAGAAATAAGAGAGGACACAGGGAAATGGAAACGCATACCCTGCTCATAGATTGGCAGGATTAACATCATTAAAATGGAAATAGTCCCCAAAGCATTGTACAGATTTAATGCAATCCCTCTAAATATACACACGACATTCTTAAAAGAAGGCGGTAAAACAATGTTGAAATTCATTTGGAACAATAAAAAACCTTGAATAGCTAAAGCAATCTGAGAAAAAGAATATGGGAGCATAATTTTAAACTGTATTAAAAGCAACAGTTATAAAAACAGCATAGTTTTGGAATAAAGACAGACCCTCAGATCAGTGGAATAGGCTTGAATACTCAGAGAATGTTCACCAGATATACAGTCACCTAATTTTCGATAAAGGAGCAAGAAATCCAAAATGGAACAAAGAAAGCCTCTTCAGCCATTGGCATTGGCACAACTGGCTAGCCACTTGCAAAAAATTGAACTTAGACCCCCAGCTACCATCATGTACGCAGGTAAAATCCAAATGGATTAAAGACCTTGATATTAGACTTGATACCATAAGGTATATAGAACAACAGGTAGGTAAAACATTCCATGACATTGAGATTAAAGGCATCTTAAAGAAGGAAACGGCACTCTCCAAACAGGTGAAAGCAGAGATGAACAGATAGGAATATATTAAGCTGAGAAGCTTCTGCACCTCGAAGGACATAGTGCCCAGGATACAAGAGCCTCCCACTGAGGCTCCCAAAACCCATCAGATAAGGGGATAATATCCAAAATATACAAGGCACTGACAGAAATTTACAAGAAAAACAACATCTAATCGCATCAAAAAAAATGGGGAGAAGAAATGGACAATTTGATAAAGAAGAAATACAAATGGCCAAAAGGCACATGAAAAGATGCTCCATATCACTAATCTTCATGGAGATGCAAATCAAAACAAATATGAGCTACCATTTCACACCACAGAGATTGGCACACATCACAAAGAATGAGAAGCAGTATTGGCAGGGACGTTGAGAGAAAAGAACACTTATTCACTGCTGGTGGGAATGCCATCTAGTCCAACCTTTGCGGAAAGTGATATGGAG
Source organism: Crocidura indochinensis (assembly GCA_004027635.1). NCBI lineage: Eukaryota > Metazoa > Chordata > Mammalia > Eulipotyphla > Soricidae > Crocidura > Crocidura indochinensis. The sequence continues at coordinate 17,787 of PVKC010009417.1, forward strand.
ATTCCTCCAAAAACTGGAAATCGAGCTCCCATATGATCTTCTTGGTTCAAAATAAAATTTATTTGATATTTAGGAATATTATATTGGTGATATATCTTTGCTTTATTGTTTGCAATCTACTAACATTTATTCCATTTAATTATGAATAAAATTACAGTATTAGATACTGGAATGAGATACCTTAAATCAAATCAATATATAATTAAGTTTTATAATAAATTAAGTCTGTTCAATATTCTGAATTGCAAAAACAACACATACTCAGAGAATATATCCCAGAGGAGGTGTATAACTCAGAGGACAGGATTTTCTTGGCACTTGTGAAGCAGTGAATAATTTCAAGCCCAGCAAAATAAATAAGTTAATTTCTTTAAAAACAACTATATGTTTGCCATAATTTGTTTCAGTGAGCACAACTAGACCCTCAGGACACTCAGTATCATCTCGTGTATAATATCCAGGAAAACTCATTATGTTTGGACACAAGGGTATTTTTAAAGCTATATGCATGCCTTGTGCAACAGAAATTATGCTAGCACCAAAGGGACCTGAGTGCCTAACCTCTGATGGCCAAGGAAGGGCTAATATACTCTATTTTCCTTCCACAGTCTGGATAGTATGACGAAAGAGTATGTAGCAGAGATCTGTCCTGTAGTTATGGCTCCATTACCAACACCGAGCTTGTCTTTCTGTTGAAACAAGTTCCAGATGTGGTCTGGTGAGTTACCTGCGATACTAGAGGGAACGATTATAGAGATTATTGAAACTGTATTGGTGATTAAATGGTAAACTTTAGGTAAAATCATAAGATTAGATCCTTTAAATTAAAAGGACTTCAGTGGAGGAAAACAGGAAAATGCTTCTATTCCATTCCAGAAATATGTGGGATAAAACTCTGCCTTCCCTAGAAAAGCCTCCCTTCTTTTACCAATAGTAGAACATCAGTGCAAATACATGAGATCTATACAGAGATATAGTTTATATTTTTATTGTTCAGATTATTATTTGTATTCCATCATTGACAGTTAAAAAATTGCTTCCAAAAGTTTTGAAATGCTTTCCATATTGCAAAAATAAGTTGAAAGAAGATAAACACGTTTTGCACAGAAAATGGATCAGCAGTGTGCGTATGTGCGCATGAGTGTGCACTTAATCTTTCATCAGAGATTAAACCTTGGTCCTCCCAAATATAAGAGTCACATTCTCAGACATGGATCAAATATTTTTGGAGGGGCCACAGACAGCACAGTGTGTTGCTGAGAAACTTACCGCACTGCATAAAATCTACATGTTCTATCCTTTTGATCCCTACCCTAATCCCCTGATTATATATTTTAATGAAAGCACATACACTTTTTTTCTCATTAATGAGTTAATGGATTACAAATGAAACCCACAACTAAGGAAGCAGTTCAAAGGTTATAGTCTTGCCTTGCCCTGACTCCAACACCATATTTGGTTCAAAAACAACAAAGGACTGATTCCAGAGTCCAGAGCTGGATGTTCTCCAGCCTTCTATCATTGACCCTACTCCCAAGCCCACCCCAAGTCTACTTACCCAACCCAACTTACGAGTGAACTCTAGAAAAATATTGTATGTGTTTCATGAGAGTTTACGTTTCTTGACTGAACCCGTGACCTCATTTGTCTCATTTCTTCCCTGATAAAAGAAAACCATGGAATGGACAAAATACATTTTTTTAGATTATACTAAGAGTTGTAGAGTAAAATGTGCCCAACAAAAATAGCTGGTAACAAAATCTCTCACTGGACTATTTGAATTAATTGCTATATTTTGAAAGCACTAATGTTCTTAAGAATGGGAGAGACCTGGGGAATCTAATTGTGATGTGATTAGGGCTAGCATGTTGGAGTAAGGTACAATCAAATCAATCCAATGTTCAATTCTGGGGCACCACTTAATAAACTAGCTATAGCTTGGGATTTCAGACATATATGTGAAATGTATCCAAGTAGTCATTTTAATAATTGAGATAATGTTACACAAATTAGAGTAAAAGATGTTGAAATGATATCTAAGAACAACAGAATAATGGTAAGGCCCTTCTCTTTTATCATGCTGTATCTTTGGAATCACAGGGGTATAGTAAAATAATGACTTAAGGTAGATCTCTAGATGTAAAAGGTAAAAAACTTACTTTTAAATACAATGGTTTAATATCTATAATGAGATATTTACAAACTGTGTAAGTAGATATATTATTTTATTTCCAAGGGACACAAAATTTGTAAATCTAAATGGAAATCGGGATATTTTTCTACTTTCTGTCCATTATAATAGTAGATATAAATTGGTGAGTAAAACCAAACATGAAACTTGGGGTCAACAGGCACTCTTTTATCTATAAATGAATCTTTCTTTGTTTCCACACAGGGAAATGTGAATGTTCTCTATTTCCAAAGAAATGAAGGTTCTTGGAGGTCATCAAATGGACCTAGTAAGTTCAGTTGCAAGAAAAATAAGAAAATGTGTCCTTTTCATGTCCAGAAGCATACACAGTTAGAGGAGCATTTACATACATGAACATATACACACCAACACATAATTAGCATGTTCCAGTTTTCAAATAGGTGAGAGTCAATGTGTAATTGAACTGCCTTTTTTAAATTTCATATTTGAATTTTTATTGTATGATTACCTGATACATATCTAGAGAAGATGATATTCATTATCATCTATATTTAGTCAAGCACTTCATTTTATCCATGGAATTAGTACTGCAAAAAAGAAAATATTGGAGGATTCAATTCTTATTAGCCTATGAATGAGGCTATCAATCTATCACCAGTAAACATAATTCATGTGCTATTTAAAATAAATGCCACATTTTATGGGCTAATCACGTTCTTCTTTTTGATTTATTTCACTTACGTTTCTGAATTCATATTTTGACATCAGCTATATATAAATTAGTCCACGCAAAATAGACATAAACATTCCTTTTCAATCATATATTCAAGGCCTCCTAAAATATTATATCATAAATAACAGCAAATGTTACTCTTGGAATTACCAATGGCATTGTATTAAGCCAATTTAATATAACTGTGTATATTTTAATAGTGATTATTTACTGACTTATATGAAGTGTTTAAATATTACTTTAATTGATATTCTTTTTATAATTATATTTTTTCTGTTAAAACTTATTTTTAACAAGATAATCACAAATGAATGTACTAATGGATGTTTTATATGACATTATTCATGTAAATATTTTAGATTTTACATCGGGTGAATTCATGCTAAACAACATTTTAGTTCTAATTCTTGCATTTTATTAAATAGACAATATGTTATGTAAAGTATATACATGTTATGTCTTTTAATTTTAATTTCAATTTTCTGCTAGGCAGTATTTCTGTCATTTTTATTGGGAATTGAGTTATTTCATGTTCATAATTATTTATGTCAAAGTTATATCTATTTAGTAACATAATAGATACAATATCTGTAGTCAAAATTTCTAATATAATTCTATTAATAATTTTACCTTCTAAATGAAATGAAAATTTAGATAAAATATAGGTATTATATATAGCTTAGTTAAATATATCAATTTAATTCAAGTATCTAAGTAATTCAACTCACCACATATATCCCCAAGGACAATCGAAATAGCTTATTATCCTTAACTCTCTTTTGCATTCCCATTACTCGTGATAATCACTAGAATTTACACAAATTTTAGGATTTGTACTGCTGTAATCATTAGTTTATTTGCTTTGATTTATTGATATTCCAAAAGGAAATAAAACCATCTAGTAATCATTCTAAAGTTTGAAGAAAGCAGTTGAAAAAAACCTTTATGCATGCATAAACTTTCTTCTCTTATGAAATCAAATTATGGTTTAAGCTATTGACTAATATTAGTTACATCTCTGTTCCTGTAATATATCAGTGATGTATATCAAAACTGTTTGTGTAGATTGTCCTGTTTTACCGATCTATCAAACTAGATATAAAGACCACTGAGTAGAAAAATTCGCTGAAAATTTTGTAATTGCAGGTTAAATATTTTAGGTAATGAAAGAGAATGATTCATAGCCACATGAATAAAACTACGTAGGGGTCAGAGACGTAGCACCGTGGTAGGGCATTTGCCTTGTATGGAGCCAACTCAAGATCAATGACAATTCAATTCCTGGCATCCCATACGGTCCCATGAGCCTGCAGGGCCAATTTCTGAGTGCAGAGCTAGGAGTAATCCCTGAGCATCTCCTGATGTGACCCCAAAACCAAGAAAAAAAGTTGGTTAGTTTTATGTAACATTTTAGCTGGATATAAATACATTTCCACTTTTAAATGAGATAGAGGGCAAAAATTCATCAACTTTTAATTTTATATAATGGTGAGTACATTTATATAACTTCATGACTTCCAAATTAATTTCATGGCTGATCAAAAGAGAGTACAATTACTTAATGTGATCATCCCTATACAAACTACAGAATAATGAGAAAGTGGGATGTGGAGTGGTGGCGCAGCAATAGGGCATTTGCCTTGCACAGCCTGAAATAGGACAAATAACAGTTCAATTCCTTGGAGTTCCATATGGTCCCCCAACCCAGGAGCAATTTCTGAGAGCATATCCAGGACTGAACCTTGGGTGTCACCAAGTGAGGCTCATATAAAAAAAAAAAAAGGAAGAAGAAAGTTAGGGGTCAGAGGAGTGGCACAGGTGGTAGGGCGTTTGCTTTGCATGCACTAACCTAGGACAAACCGTAGTTGGATCCCCCTGCATCCCATATGGTCCCCAATGCCAGGGGCGATTTCTGAGCTCATAATCAGGAGTAACCCCTGAACATCATAGGTGTGCCCCACCAAAAAGAAACCAAAAAAATAATGAGAATGTTATTATGTTCATTTCTAACATGAATTTCTGCAATTACTTGAAGATTAAAATGATGGGGCTAGTGAGGTGGCACTAGAGGTAAGTTGTCTGCCTTGCAAACGCTAGCCAAGGAAGGACATTGGTTCAATTTCCGGTGTCCCATATGGTCCCCCCAAGCCATGGGCAATTTTTTGAGCTCTTAGCCAGGAGTAACCCTGAGCATCAAAAGGGTGTGGTCCCAAAAGTCAAACAAACAAAAAAAATGATAAGAAGCAAGACCAAACAGTTGTAAAATCACTAAGTAGTAATAAAAATGATCAGACTTAAACACCAAATCCAAAGCCAATGACAACAGAATTGATACCCAACCTACAACAAGCTAGGCACAGAGGGGACCACTTATACTAGCAGCCCAAGGGGTCAAGGTGGGGGATATGGGATGTATACTGGGGACAGGGGTGGAGGGAGAACAACTTTGATGGTGGGAATTCCCCTGATTCAATTTTAATATATATGTAAAATATTACTGTGAAAGGTATATAATCCATTTTGGTCAAAACAAAAATTTTTATTATAATAAAAATGGAAATTAAAAAACAAAGAATCTGAAATTCTCTTTTCAAATGCTTCGATTTGTTTTGCAGCCAACATCAATCAGAAATGAAGAAACTATAACTAATCTTACCATGAACGGGTTTGTTCTCATGGGGTTTTCTGTCAACCCTAAGCTAGAAATCTTATATACATCTTTCTTCTTAGTGTTCTACTTGTTGGCTTTAACTGGCAACATCCTCACCATCATCATCACTTCCATGGACGAGAGTCTCAACTACCCCATGTACTTCTTCCTGAAGCATCTCTCCTTCTTGGATCTCTGCTATATTTCTGTAACTGTACCAAGATCCATTTACAAGTCTTTCATGCAGAGTGGCAATATTTCCCTCGGGGAATGCATAGTGCAGAGCTTTGCTTTTATTTTCTGTGGTGCTGTTGAAATAGCCATGCTCACGTTGATGTCCTATGACCGCTACTTGGCCATCTGCCTTCCACTGCACTATGACAACATCATGAATGTCAGAGCATGTGTCCATGGAGTTGTCAGTGCCTGGGCCAGTGGAGTCATCCCTGGAATCATGCACACAGCTGCTACTTTCTCCATCAACTTCTGTCAGCCCAGAGTTATTCAGCAATTCTTCTGTGACATCCCTCAGATCATGAAACTCTCCTGTTCTAATGACGACCTTGCTGACCTTTGTGTCACTGTCTTCTTGGCTTTATTGGTATTTCTTTGTTTCATCTTTATTGTATTTTCCTATGTGCACATATTTTCCTCAGTCCTGAGAATGCCATCAGTGGAAGGCAGGGCCAAGGCCTTTTCCACCAGCCTCCCCCACCTTGTTGTTGTCATATTGTTTATGTCTACAGGTGCCTTTGCATATTTTGAGCCCCATTCTTACTCTCCTACTGCTTTTGACAGTCTTCTTACCATGATGTATACAGTTGTTCCCCAAACATTCAATCCAATGATCTACAGCCTGAGAAATAAAGCCATAAAGTCAGCTGTAAAGAAGTTTTTTCAAAGAAGAAAAGAAGCATTTATGTCTCTTCATTCTCTAGTAGGAGTCAAGTTCAATATATAATGACTAATATTTATATAGGTGATTGATAAATTAAAATTTTGTGACACCTTATTCCATATATTATTGTTCTATAGAAACACATTAATTCAGACATTAATGCACATCTCATATCACCTAATGTTCAGACACAAAAGTTATGGAATGATCAACCAGCAAAAAAAGCTTACTAAATTAAACAAAATTAAACTAAACTAACAATGTTTTAATGACCCCATTGTAACATTTATTGATTTTTCAAAAAGTTTTTGCTGCTGTACTCTTTTTTATCTTTCCTTTCTTTTCATCTTTATTAAAAAATAATGTTGATCTTACTTTCCTCTAAATAAATGTATATGATCAACTATGTCAACTAGGATAATGGTCATTAAATAAGTCATTTATATGATAAAAGTCACATATTCCCTTGATTTGTCTCTTAAAATATACTGTGTTACTATACCTGTATTCATAAGGAAAAATATTAAACTAAGTGAACAATGTGGAAAGCCATAATAATACAGGCTTTATTTGATGTATTTTTAGTCCATTCCTGTAAAGGTGTTGACAATATAGTCTCAGGTCAACAATGTTTCAGCTCCAACTCAGTTATTTATTAGTTATCCCTAATAATATTGAAAATATAATGAAAAATGTTTGTTAGGAAATGGTATCTCGGGAAATATATAGTTTGTTGCATAGGTTATATAGTTCATTCAGTGTCTTTTGTGATTCTATACTTATTTTAATATTATTTCTTCAGCTTTCATTAAAAAAATAGCCAATTTAATAGGAACTGCAGAGTTTTATATATTTCTTTATGCTATATCATTGTAATAAAATATTCATTATTTATGAGCACAAAATGGATTTCTTTGTGATTTTTTTCTTTGTGGTTTTTATTTGTTTAAATGATACTCTCAAGTTCTGGGTAAAGGAATCTTCGGTGTTTCCAGTGTCTACTCTTAGATATTTCATATTTTCATCTACTCTTAGATATTATCATTTCAGTGATTATAGTTAAATTGAAAATACAATGGAGAATTTCATTTGCATAATGATTAAAGTAAAAAATCAAATCATGGATCAGACACTCATGCAAAGGAAGTTATAAAAGAACAGAAAAACTAAAAAAAGATATGAGGTCTATGGTACTGCCTCAATAGCAAGAACATTTGCATAAGAGGTGTTGCAAACAAGGATAAAGAGATGAAAGGGAATAACTTGCATATATGTGCTGATCCTGTTGACCAGAACAGGTCTATTTTCTCTTCCAGATGTTTTCAGGGACCAAAGATTTTACCTCCAGCTGATGATTGGGAAAGAAAAGGGTCCTAGCTGATCATTAGAGGCAGTTTATACCTTTCCAGCAATGCTTATATCAGACAATAGAAAATGGAATATTTGCTACGTAACAGCAGATAGCAAAAACAAACCTCACGGCAAGTAAGATGCCAGGGAGAAGACAGGCAAGAGCACGGGGTCTTAGCAATGATTCTGGAGCAACACTGTGTTGACAACTAATCTCTTCTTTAACTAGGGCCCTAGGTGTGGAAGTAGGGGTGGCCCAGAATTAAGCCCCATTAGGAGTCACTAATCATGGGACTGATGTCACCTCTCTTTCTGATGCCTTTTCTCTTCTCTGGACCTGTGTCTTTCCTAAGCTTTCAGCCTCAAGAAGAATACCTAAAAAATTGCTATCCTGGGTCCCCTTGAAAAATAGGTCTACAGTTCTGTCTGCCACTTGGTTCGGAATAGTTCCACAGAGAGAATCCAACACTTATGCATATATACATATTTTTTGGTTTTGTTTTGGGCCCACACCTCACAGTGCTAAGGGTTGATCCTGGCTATGCACTCAGTAACTACTCCTACTCCATTAAGGGGAATAAATGGGATACCAAAGATGATACCTGGGTTGGCTCTGTGCAAGGCAAAACCCTACTTATTACACTATTGCTTTGTACCCTAAAAAATTGATTGAATATATCACAGACAAGATTTTTCCTGCTTAAGGAAGAAAGATAGTAGACAAAGAAATCTCAAGGAACCCCCCAAAGTAAATTTAAACACTTTATACTAAGAAAATAGCTATTAGATGCACACACACACAAAAACCACACACAGATGCCTAAATAGATCAGATACAAGAAACTAGAGAAATAAAGATAAATTACAAATATGCCCTAGATCCATATAAATATGTTCATTCATTGACTTATTTTGATAATTTTCAACCATGATAATGGATATAAATAACAAGGATGCCCTAGATCCATATAATTATGTTCATTCATTGCTTTATTTTGATAATTTTCAACCTTGATAATGGATGTAAATAACAAATAAAAGATACAGGACATAACTTTTCAGGTCAACCCATACCTTGCAAGAAAAGGGTTAGGATTGACCAGGGCAGGAACGCCCAGGAGCATGAAAACCGGCTAGCCTCAAGGACTGTGAAAAGCAAGGTTCCCTACCTGCGATATCAGGCTGGGAATCCCTGCGAATCCACACCTGCCTAGAGTGGCCAACTACAAAGGACTGTAAGTTTGTCTTCTGTTTGTGTCTATCTTTCCTTTGCTGCCCTCCGAACTCGCGGGAGTGA
>PVKC010009418.1:0-26884 GCA_004027635.1 Crocidura indochinensis
TGCATGTATATATACATACATATATATACACACACTTCAGTAGTAAGGAGTCACTTCCAGGGTAAGTGGAACTGATGATGGTGATGAAAAACTATCCTGGAACCTCACAACACAAGGTATATGCTTGGACTAAATCTCTGCCTTACATTTTAATAGTTTTTTGTTTGTTTGTTTTTATGTTTTTTATTGTGGTTGTTGGACCACATCCAGCGGCAGCATTGCTCAGGAGTTACTCCTGACTCTACGCTCAGAAATTGCTCCTGGCAGACTTGGAGGGCCATATGGGATGCTGGGGATAGAACCCGGGTCTGTCCTGGGTTGGCAGCATGCAAGGCAAACACCCTACCACTGTGCCATCGCTCCAGTCCCAACATTTCAATAGTTTTATGGGCTTTAAAAATGCCTTGGGTAATTAAAGCAAAACTAAAGATGCAACATTTCTTCTAGCTCCTTCAAATTTTTATTCTTAGGCCCATATCCCTCCAGACAGCTACTGCTGTAAAAAGTTGACAGCACATTTTAACCTCCTAATTGCACTTTGTGCATCATGCATTTGACCTTCCAGAGACAGCTTGATGAGTTTCTGCCATATTAATCACTCCATGCTTTCTTCAGCAAGCCTTTGACCACCCTAACTAAAGGGAGGAATGAATGCTTGAACCTTTCTAGGCACCACAAAAGAAGTCAGGGTGATTATTTAAAAACATCCAACACAATTTCCACTACAAAGGATCTTTTATTTTTCCGTTCTTTTTTTTTTTATTCCTAAAAGACTTTTACAAAGATCTTGCCTTTCTTGCAGAGATCTTCCCTTTCTTGTTACAAATATTTAACAACTCCTTTTAGAATTATTTTTGAAACGCTGAAAATGAAACTGGGCTAAAGATCAAAATTAGTAAAAGACAGTCTTTCTTGTCCCCAAACTTAAAGACAAGGAGTTAATTTTCAATTTACCCTCCCCATGCAGACCAAACTTTGTTTAGGTTTGCAGATTAGAGGAATCGTGCCTTAGGGAATGGCTCATCAGAATTTTATTGTTCATTTAGGCGTCCACTGGTCTGCACCCCACCCTTTTTCTCCCCAGTTCTCTTTTCTATAAAAATTTCTTCTCCTGGATATGCAGATAAGATGGTTGCTTAGAGAACCTGAGTCTCTCATCTTCCAACCCGCCCACATGTTGCCAGTAAAAAACTTTCCAGAACATCTCTGTTTCTCCTTTTGACTCTCGAGCAGCAGTGGAACTGATCATTGTCACATAACCAGGCTTCAAGCATTTGATAGTCAATACATTCATTTCGGGGCCATATTACCTTTGACTCCTGAGTCTTAAGTGTGTCTTAGCATCATTAATAAGATAATGTGTAATTTCATTTAATTTTCCGCTCCTGAGTATTATTTTGGGACTGAGTTTTGTCTTCCCAATGCACTAACAGCCAGTACTGATTGCTGAACTATCTTTCCATCTGCAGACGCCATGCAATTTAAGTTATCCCATTCTCTTTCTCTTTCCCTTTCTCATAGGAGTTACCTATGACTATCATTTCCATTTCCCTGTGCCAGGCTTCTGCAGGGAACCATTTCTTACTTAGGAATGTTTCCAATTCAGTCCCATCCCATGTACAATGTCAATGTAACGAACAGGAAATATCGCATGTGCTAGAATCTCACTTCTCCCTGCTACTTCCTCTGTTTTTCTTTTGATTCAGAAATTCTCTAGCCTTATTTTCTTTGATAGCAAAATGTGACTTGGACGATATCTTAGATCTTCCATCTATGTTTGTGTCTTTCTATCTACGTGATGTCTAAGAAATATATGTTGTGTTTTTGCTTTGCTTTGGGGCCACACCTGGTGAAGCACAAGGCAGCTGGGGGACCATACGTTGTGCAGAAATCATCAGCAAACAAAATAAACACCCTACCTGCTGCAGTATCATTCTGGCCAAAATTTGTGTTTTGTGCCAGGCACTGTGAGAAACAGTTCAGATCTAATCTGCACAAAAGCAGTGCTTTGAGAAAGACACTAGTGTTGGGGGTGGGGAGAGGAGATGAGAGGAGAGAAAAGAAGAAGAGAGGAGGGAAGAGGAGAGGAGGGAAGGGAAGAGAAGGGGAAGGGGAGGAAAAGGGTGGGGAGGAAGGGAAAGAAAACTCAGAAGGTCTGAAAAATGTATTGAGTCATTGAAATATCTTTTATTAATTCATCTCATTCATTTCAAGTGGCTTTGAAATTAATAGACAACTTTAACAGATTCTAAAACATGTGACTGCATTTTTTAAATTCTATCTTGTATTTTAGGATTTAAAATTACAGCTGGCAGTACTCAGGGTTTACTCATGGCTCCAAGTTCAGGGATCACTCCTGACAGGAGTGGTATAAGGAATAGAATCCATGCCTGCAAGACAACCAACCTATCATTTACAACTCTCTCCTTCCTGCCCTATTCCTTTTTTTTAATCTATTTTTTAATTTTATTAAAGCCATTTTTGATTTACAAAGTTCTTCAAAGTTAGGTGTCATACATGCAACAAATCAGGGCCAATCCCATCGCCAGTGTTGACCTCCAAACATTGTTCCCTGGTGCATGCCATACCACTCCCTTTGGCTCCCAACCTCTGAGTATAACAGGTCCATTTTAAATGTAGATTGTTAAGGTTTGAGTCTCTCGATTCCATTGTTGTTGCCTTTGACTTAGATATTTAGTTCTGGCCTTCTTTTAATACTACCAATGCACCTGAGACTGCTTGGTCCCCATCCTTTCAAATTTTGTCTCTCCACTTTCTTTTTCTTTTTTGTTAATTAATATCTTTATTTCCTTTTTATTCCTCACTCAGAGTACAAAAATAGAATAGGATTTAGTAGTCTTACTGAGGACTGGAAGAGGTATCCTAATACCAGAAGTGGTTAGTTAAGTCTTGTCCTTCATCTTGCATGCGTGTTTTATAGATTACAAACAAAAAGTGAGTTTAACAGTTTAGCTTCCACCAACCTGTGCTCTAGGCTACTTCTTCCAAAATGGATAAGTAACATATCTAAAGTTCAAGATTACTATCTTTTCAAAGAAGATGAGGATACTCTATCTCTGAGATTCAATTTCAGGGAAAAAATAAGAAGCAGAGAGCAAAGTTAAAAGTTAAAAGGACAATTGTTCCATATCATAAAACAAATGCTCCTCCAGACAACAAGAAATGGATTGGATCAAGCTAGATAGCTAGATACCTGGGTGTGACTGGAATAGCTAGAAAGTAGGAGATGCTCACTCCCTGCAGGCAGGAGTCAAGGAGTTGGTTGTGCTTGACAGTCTTACAGAGATGTCTCAGGCATGAAGGGGAATTGGCTAAAGGGGATTGTAATTTTCTTAGAGATCAAGGAGTAAAAAAGATAAAAAATAACAGAGAACTTTATGTTTTGCACCAAGACAAATGGTACATATCAAAACATTATGGAGGCAATCACATTTATAAACATTTGCTGCAGCTTCTAATTAGAAGTAACTTTTCTGGGGCCCGGGAGATAGCATGGAGGTAAGGCGTTTGCCTTTCATGCAAAACGTCATCGGTACGAATCCCGGTGCCCCATATGGTCCCCCGTGCCTGCCAGGAGCAATTTCTGAGCATGGAGCCAGGAGTAACCCCTGAGCGCTGCCGGGTGTGACCCAAAAACCAAAAAAAAAAAATAAATAAAGAAAGAAAGAAAGAAAAAGAAAAAGAAGTAACTTTTCTTTTTGTTTTCATTTTATTTGTACTTGAGGGGTGGGCCACATACATACTGGAAGTTCTTCCTGGGACTATGCTGTGGGCAGTGCTCCTGGTGTGTTCAGGGTTCAGGCTGTATGGAGGTTTGAGGCTGAATTGCAAGCATCTTACCCCTACATGTTCTCTTTAACCCATAAGAATTTTTTTTTATATTATAGGACTAGGTCAGACTTTTATTTGTTCTTTTGTTGCTGCTTGTTTCAGTTATACCATGGCTCACTCGTGAATCTGTTCTTAGTTATTTTTCCTGGTGGGGCTTGGGAGACTATCAGAGATGCTGGGAATTGAATCTAGTTAGCTGCTAGCAAGACAAGTGCCCTGCTTACTCTTCTATCTCTCTGATCCAAGATTATCCTAATTTATTCCCAATCTAAAAAAGTTGATAAACATTTAAATTGATTTATTGTTTATATTAATATTATTATTTGTGATGTAAGAGATCAAATCTAAGGCTTTATACTTTCAAGCTACATATTTTACTACTGAGCTGGTAGTAGGGTTTTAAGTAGGCTTAAGTAAGATTTTAAGTCTTATTTTGTTTTGTTTTGGATTTTAGATTGGGGGACCACATCTGAACATGCTCAAGTCATTGCTCTTGGCTCTGAATTCAATGGTCATTTATAGCAGGGCTCAGGGAACCATAGGCAGTGCTGGGGATCAAACCAGGGTGGCTGAACTCAAGGCAGTCACTTTAACTCTTGTATTTTCTTTGGCTTATAAATAAAATTCTTAAGATTTAGCTGAATGTATGTTTTTAAAAGTTCATTTTTATTTCTCAGTGGGTAAGAGACACAGACAAGTGACCGCCCCCAAGTGAGCAACACAAGTGTGTGAGCAACACAGATTATGTGTGTGCCACAACCAAGTGTGAACCTATAAAAAGCTGTCCCAGAAAACGATAGAGAGCCTTTAACTTAACCCCCTTCTGCACTGAGAGTGGGGGAGCAATGCCACCACAGAAAGAAAAGGCACATAGTTGCTCAAATCTTCCTGATCCTAGCTACCTTTCTATTAGCCATCACTGTTTTTTGGGTTTTTTTTTTTTTTTTTTTTGGTTTTTCGGGCTATACCCATTTGAAGATCAGGGATTATCCCTGGCAAAACGCTCAGAAATTGCCCCTGGCTTGGGGGGACCATATGGGACACCGGAGATCAAATCGCAGTCCTTCTTTGGCTAGTGCTTGCAAAGCAGACACCTTACCTCTATTGTCACCTCGCCTGCCCAGAGTCATCACTGTTTTAAATGAAGCTAATATTTATGATTATTGAAATTAAGTGACTATGTATGTTTCCTTCCCTTCCGTCCCTTTATTGTTGTGCTGGGGTGGTCTTCAGAGGCTTACTGTGGTATTTACTGATCCACATTCCTGATTCCTCTCAATATTATTTTAATTTTTTATTTTGGAGCCATACCCAGTAGATCTTAGGGCTTACTCAGGAATCACTCCTAGAGATGCTGAAGAAGTCCTTGGGGACCATTTGGAGTTTTGGGGGATCAAACCTAGATTGACCCTGTACAACACAAACTCATATCCTCTGTATTGTTGCTATAACTCTCAATATTATTTTTAAACAAATCTAAATTCATTTTCAAGTAATACTATCTATGTGTTGTGAAAGGTACCCAAATCTTCCCTCTCATTCTTTGTGGCATTCCTGTAATTCTTTTAGAAGTCTATATTTTATATAGTCATCCAAGATTTAGTATTATTTTAAATCAGGCTCTTTTAAATGAAATAATAAAATATTCTACTTTATCTTCATTTTTCCTTTCTCTGACATTTTTCATTACTTCATAGAGATGCAACTTTCTGACCAATAAAATCTTCCATCTCTCCAAAGAACTTTGAACATTTCTTACAGAGATAGTCAATGTTATGAATTCAGCTGAAGTTTTTTAAACATCTTGAATTATAAGACTTCTGGTTGATTTGATCTTTTCTCTGTTGCAATCAGGTAGCACCATACTATGTGTAGTTAAGAATCTTTCACAGTAAAATCTGCAGAAAACCCAGATATGGAGGTGTTGTGGGGTGAGGAAGTGAGGAAGAATCTGTGAGACACAAACACTAAGGGTTAACTCCAGGCAGTGCTCAGGATACTATGTACAGTGCTGAAGATAGATTTGGGTTGGAAGTATGTGAGGCAAGTCAGCAAGTAAGTACCTTACCCCATGTACTAATTCTGGCTCTTGATATCCTCATTTTCATGAGTGTGTGTGTGTGTGTGTGTGTGTGTGTGTGTGTGTGTGTGTGTGTGTGTGAAGGAAAGCAATTTTTATTGAAAGTTATTTAGAGGGAAATGGAGCAATAGCATAGCGCTAAGGCCTTTGCCTTGCACATGGCCAATACAGGACAGACCCCGGTTTGAGTCCAGGCATCCTATATGTTCCCCTGACCCCGCCAGGAGTAACCCCTGAGCACCGCTGGCTGTAACCCAAAAACAACAACAACAACAACAAAACCCACAAACGTTATTTAGAAAGATGTGAGAGAAAGGAAAGAGAGAAAGTAACCATTTGAGAGAGAACATAGGTTTCTCCATTGTGTTCGTTTTCAAGCACAAATACAGCATTTCTCTTGATTGATGACAGTATTGGGATGGGTTAAACTGATTGCCTGGTTCTGTTTTCAGCAGGCGACAAACACAGTCTGTGGTGTTCTTAGCTTATCCTCCAAGGGTTTTTTTCCTTTCTTTTTCTTTTTTCTTTCTTTCTTTTTTTCCAACAATTAGTATCTGGAATGTGAAGGAAAGACCTTCTGAAACCCAATATTCATGTACAACATGATCATACTGTGTTTCTAGTTTAGAGTTAGTGTTTTAACTGAAAGAGTCATTGGCTGAGCTTCATCAGATTCTTGCCTTGTGTTGGTCATCTCCAGGACTCCATTCAGAAACATTTACAGGGTTTTCATCCTCTTCTATTTCCAATTTTTTTGCTTGTTTTTTGTTTTGTTTTGGGGTCACACTCGGCAGCGCTCAGGGGTTACTCCAGGCTCTACGCTCAGAAATCGCTCCTGGCAGGCTCAGTGGACCATACGGGATGCCTGGATTCGAACCAATGACCTTCTGCATGAATGTCAACCGCCTTACCTCCATGCTATCTCTCCAGTACTCTATCTCCAATTTATTTTATTTTATTTTTTTTGTTTGTTTTGGGTCACACCTGTCAGTGCTCAGGAATTATTCCTGACTCTAGGCTCAGAAATTGCTCCTGGAAGGCTCAGGGGACCATATGGGATGCCGGGATTCGAACCACTGTCCTTCTGCATGGAAGGCAAATACCCTGCCTCCATTCTTTTTCTCCGGTTCCTCTATCTCCAATTTCTAAGGACCTCAAATCAATTTCATTCCATGACTCCTCTTTCATCTCTAGGATGCTTTATAGATCTTATAATCTAGAATTTAAAACCCTTGTATACTGGGGGAAAGAACAAAAGGAGCGGGGAGTGTTGATGTTTATACTTTTTAGGACTTTATGGCCTTCATTACCCAAAGTGGTGTGAAATAGTAGGAAACACAATTAGCCTTAACCCTGAAGCCATCTGTTCAACCTGCTCAAGATATTGGTGGTTGACTGTTTACTAAACAGACTACCTAGAATGGCAGCTCAAAGGCTGAGGTGAGGGCTTGGGTTAATCATTACATATTTCACAATATTTGGGGCCCTTACAAGCTCTGCTATCTGAGCTTTCAGAAGCAACGTTCTGTGTCCTGACAACAGCCACACAAGAGATGAACTCCTGGGGCTGTTTACCAGGAGGACTGGGTGAGGTAGCTACGCCCAAACAGCCAGACTCTTGTCATTGTGCAGGAGATGACTTTTGTACTTTTGTTGTTGATTTCATCTTTACCAATAACATTAAGTGTCTAGGGTTGACTGGGAACTGAGCTCTAAGGTGGAGCTGAGGCTTAATTTTGTTGACAATTTAATGCTTGGAGAAATAGGTGCTTTGGTGAGGTCTTTCCCCGGAGACTTTTGCCCTTTCACTAATCCTTTGCATAAACACTGCCTTGAAAACTATTTATGAATTATCTGCAAAGGCATGTGGAACTGTTGGTAAACAGTCCTTGTGTATCATATTTACTCATGGTCAGATTCCTGAACCTAGAGTTCTTTTTGATGAGATTTACTGGTATGAATCTTTGTGAAGCTGCAGAGGTTAAACCTTGCTGCCCTGTTCTTGTCAGGGATTAGGGTGCATGACAGAAATGGCAGTTTAGCTTGGGAATGAAACCCAGAAACTTCTTCCAAAGTCTTTGTCTACTAAATACCAACATTTGCTAGTTAAAGTATTAGAAAGAAGGGGGAAAATCATGAAGTTACAGAAGTTGGGCAGTGGCAAGGGCAGCCCACAGTTTCAGCTAATTAGGGAAAAAGAAAAACTTGAAGGCAAGGGTCCCTTCTTTCTTCTCATGTAGTGGTGTCTCTAAGCTGACTGAATAGCTCTTGAGAATATTTTTGTGTCTATCTCATCTCACCTCTGTTTTGCAGAAGATTGGTTAATAACTTTCAATTGGCTATGGTCATACTATTTGTACCACCGAATCATCAAATGCTACCAATCAGGACTTCTATTCCCCTAGGGAGCTAATTGTTCAATGTTTACCAGCACACTGCTGGATGTGGAAGAATGAGCTCTTCATTTTATTTCTAAGGAGTGAGAGAGTTTATTCCATTTCAGACATAACAATGTGTTTTTCCTGTTGAGGACATGCTCACAGAAAAGTTAGAGGTTGACTCCACGATATGCCAAGTCAAAAATAACCTCTGATTTTTAAACTGTGTTCTTCTCTCTGGATTAAAACACATCATACTGCTAGATAATGTTACTGTGAAGATCTAGGAGAGAAGGGGAAAGTATACAATGTAGACATATCCAGACCTTAGCCAGTGTTTTTGTTTTGCTTTGGGGCCACACCCGGCAGTGTTCAGGGGTTACTCCTGGCTCTGTGCTCAGAAATTGCTCCCAGCAGGCTCTGAGGACCATATGGGATGCCAGGAATCAAAGCTGAATTGGCTACGTGCAAGGCAAACACCCTACCTGCTGTGCTATCACTCCAGCCCCTGTTTTTGTTTTTGTTTTAGTTTTGTTTTTGCTTTATTTATTTACTCATTTTATAGTACTTAGTAACATCTGATATATATTGCTAGTTCTTGGGGAAACAAAAGCTCAGATGCTTATTAATTTTACAATATTAGTCTAGTAGAAAGGACAGGTAGAATTAGTGGTCATGAAAAAGTGCATAATAGTAAACTCTAGTAGATTTAATAAAAGGAAAGAAGAAAATGCTAAAAACCATAGAACGTGATGATTTATTTAGGCTGGACAGCTGAGAGATTTCTATGAGAAAGTGTGATTGAGCTGAGAGTTTAAATAAAGTTTGGCTGCTGGATAGAAGTGAGTTACGAAGGAGTTTAAAGATAGAGAACAGGTGTGTAATAACCCTATGATGTCTCGGAGCTTCTGTACTTACAGTAAAATTAAAGATATACTGTATGGTCACAAATAGAGGGGAGGGATAGTGGCATGCGATTGTGTTAATAATAGATTTAACATGAAAACAAGAGGACTTGAGTAACATTGGTTTATAATCGCTTCTTATTTAAATTCCCCCCCCCCTCTGGCTACAGTATAAAGAATTGGCTGAAAAGAAAGGAGAAAGAAAAGGAGGGCACAAATTAGAGACAATTATTTCATATTCCAGGTGAGAAAGAACAAAATCCTGCACAAGACTAGTAGCAGAAATAATGAGACAATATATCAAAAAGATATTTAGTATAGAAAAGTGAAGATACCTGATGACACAGTGATTATAAAGATACCGTTTAAAAGGTATCTTGTAAAATATAACCTGATATTTTTGGCTGGAGATGAATCACTGTCCTAATTACTGAGATTGAAAGCTAGATTTGAACCAAAACCATGACTTTGGTTTGGAGTTGGGTATGTGATTATAAATCCTTTCAATATCTATAATTGAGATACCCAGTGGATGCTTTTTCTATAGATAATTATAGCAGCTTGTAGAGGTCTAATCTGGTAATACCTGTGCCTGGGTTGTAACAAAGGCCACGGTAATAATGAGATCCTCGAAGGGGTAAGTGTAGAGTAAAGAAAAAGGGCCAAGAGTTCCTGGAGAAAATTGAGTACTTGATGACTCCATTGAAAAGAATTATCCTGCAAAAGAGTGAGGGAGTCGCCAGGGAGATAGGAAGAAAATCAAAACATAATAGACTGAAGGTGTGAATGAGGATGAAGTGTGAAAGAGTTTAAGGCCTGATGAGGAGTTCTCATTTTTAGATAAAAATGTTATAAAACTGATGTGTGGTACTATTCATTCATCGTTTGACAAAAGTATGCAAAAATACTGAACCGGACTAACTTGGGATCAGTGAGTTTTATAATATATAAAATATACTTGAATTATAGTCTTTTTAAAGTAGTGCAAAATGAAAGAAAAGAATCTTCTAAGAATGAAGGAATGATCATATATGTTGAATGTTGACAAATGTAGTAAGATAAGGTGATGGGCTAACTAAATGAGGGCTTTCAACATATGGAAAATCAATGATCCAAATAGGGGATGAAAAATTATAAAACTTCCATATTTAAAAATGATATCTAAACAACTCTGAGAAAATATGCCTGAGTCAGTCTCTCCTGGTTCTCAGGTAAAGAGGTGTTGGCTATACTGCATGGTTTGGCAGCTAAGAAAACAGACTTTAACCATGCAATCTGTTACAACTGAAAGCCTTGTGTTTGTGTCTGTCAGAGTCAGACCCCACATGTTATCAAACAATAGATTTGCACAAGAAATTGAAGACACCTCAAGAATATTGTATAAAATCGTTTTTCCTGAAATTAGATAATGTTACAATGCAATTAGGCCTCAAATATTCATTACCTTCTTCAACATATGATTAGTACTTCAGCCAGCATACGACACATAGGAGGTGTTCCAAAAAATATTTGTTGATGACTCAGATTTAGGAGTTAGCAAAGTGGGCATGTTCCTTAATCATCATATAGATTTGCAATGCAAATGACTGCAATAGCAAAGCTCAGAAGAGCACATAATATATCCAAAAAAGAGATCAATTTGTGCAGATAATTTGCAAGCTTTGTCCATTTAGAAAGAGTCCACTTATTCTTCATTAGTTCCTATTCATTTTCACTTGATTACTCAAATCAGTTCAAACTCGTCAGGCAAAAATATGCAGATAAATCAATCATTCTTCTTTACCTTAGTCACCTTTCAGATTTTGTATTTTTGCTAGAAATATCTCTTACTTCATGTATTATTTTTTTTTACTATTGGTCTGAAAATAATGTTTCATGTTTTATTTTTCTCCATTTTCACGCTTTGTCCTTGTCAATAGCTGCCGTTGACTTCCAGAGTAGATCAAATGGAAGAAAACACAGCAAGGAATTTAAGGTCACACACAATAGTTCTGAGGACAAATCCTGAATCTGAGCTCAAGAGAGTGCTCCCAGAGGATATTCATAGGACCATTTGGTGCCAGGAATCAAATCTGGGCATCCTGCACACAAAACAGACATTTGAACTATATCTCTTGGCCTTAAACTGAGTTTTTTTAATTTAATAAAAGAACACTGTTAACATGTAATTTCCAACACAAAAAGCTGAGGGAGTGGAAGTGTTGATTTGAGGCTATACCCAATAGTGTTCAGTGGCTATTTTTGGCTTTTTGCTTAGGTATGATCCCTGATAGTGCTTGGGAAGCCATATGCATCTAGATACAAAGGATCGAATGAGCATCAACAGTATATCAGGCCCTTTAACTCAAATTTTATTTGTTAATTTTTTTATTAAAAGAGGGGTCTGGGTCATACCTGTAAGTGTTTTTGCTGACTCTTTGCAAAGGGATCATTTTTGTGGGAGCTATGGAGAACATAGGCAGTATAAGGCTTGCACCTGTGTCAGTTGTGTGCAAGTCAAGTACCTCTGTACAATTTTTCTATTCCACAAGCTAAAATTATAACATGAATACTTAATTAAATGTAAATGATGTTTTCAAATTGACATTTAGGGAAAAATTAATTCCATTTGATGATTACTGAAGTTCCTGAGCTTGTCTTGAACTTAACAATAACAGTCTGCTTCTATTCTCTTAGAAGAGAAAATCATGCAGCAGCGATGAAGACATTGGTGATGGTGTTTCCACAGGAAGATGTGGGTAAGAACGCATGACTGAGAAATGACCAGTTTCAACAGAAAATCTTTGAGGAAAGGATTCACTGTGTAGCATGACTGTGGTATCCTATTAGATTTGAATTCTTGAATGAATCTTCCCTATTAATACTAAAAATTCACCCCGTTAAAAGAATTATCCTGAATTCAACAGTACTGGAGAGATGATACGGGACCCACACTAATGTTTTCTTGGACACTCTTTCTTCTCCTCACCAATACTCTTATATTTATAAACATCCTGACTGATTCTCATTAATCATTCAATATCTTTTGTGGCTCTCTTGTTGCTCTCACACTTCAGATCCCACCAGTCAAGTTGTTTTTGAAGAATCCTTGTCCTAGGAGTTTTTCGAAGGAGGGAGGGGAAAAAAAAAAGACTTTGGGCCACATTCCTCTGCTCAGGGTTTACTCGTGGCTCAGCAATCAGGGATAACTTCTGACAGGTTCTGAGGATCATATGGAGAGGTGGGTATTGAACCCAGATTGTCTATGTTCCTAGTAGCCATCCTACCTGCTGATCTATCTTTCTAGTCCCAAGAAACTTTGTATTTGTCAGCACCATTATGAAATTTAATCTATATATAAATATTACCTAGTGAGTAGCACTCTCAAAAGAAAAAGAATAGTTCTAGCTCAAAACTGGTTTGAATATTTTGGAAGGATTCAGAGATGTAAGATTAGGTGTGAATAAAACCGCGAAAGATTAGGAAGGAGGATACTAATAAAAATACAATTTCTGCATAAGGCTGCTTTATAAGCATTTTTAAGTTCTCACTTCAATAAAAAAAACTCAAAACTCTAGAGATGGTTTTAACAGATAATTTACTTAACTGTATTAAAAATGCTAACTATGGGCTTAAGGACAGTAATTCAAATCTTGATTCAGTTGGTTCATTTTTTAACTATTCTGCTGGCTTCTTTCTGACACATTGTTTAGGGGGTAAATAAAGACACTCAGGTCTGTATGCAGAGGATGGGGTATTTCTGTATTTTTTTATGTGACCTTGTTCTCACTTATTCAGTGAATTTCTTTTGGGGGTAGTGTAAGCTTGGTCACATGCAGCTGTGTTCAAGTCTTACTTTTGGCTCTGTGCTTAGGAATCAATCTTGGCAGTGCTCAGAGGACCAGATGTGGTGGTTGGGATCAAACTGGCGTCAGTTATATGCAAAACAAACACCTTACTACAGGGATGGCGACCAAGTTCGACACAAAGAGCCAAAATTTTAAACTGTGAGAGTCAGAGAGCCACACCACGCAGCGACTTGCCAAAACAGACAAACACTCACACAAAAGCATCTAATTTTAACAATAATCTATTGAACACGTATTGCATTTTGCCATTTTGAGTGAGGGTAAAAATCCTGCAGTGATGGTGAGGGTGTGCTGCGTCCTCCGCACTAAGAACTAACGAACGGCAAAATATGACACACATGTGACACACGTTCCCCCGCTCGCTGACCCGTGCAGTTGTTTCCGAGGGATGGGAGACTGGACTACGCACTCAAGAGATCTCTCCTCAGAGGTCCCTCCTCAGAAGCAGCAGAACAAAATCCAAACTTGGCCAAGAGCCACAGTATATAAAATAATGATAAGAGGCAAAGAGCCCCATTCATTTTGCCTGTGAGCTGCGTGTTTGCCACCCATGCCTTCCTATCTCCTATAGTCTCACATCATCAGCATTTTGGCTTTTGGGTCACATCCGGCAGCTCTCAGGGCTTACTCCTGGCTCTATGCTCAGTAATCGTTCCTGGCAGGCTCAGGGGACCAAATGGGATGTCGGTGTTCAAACCACTGTCCTTCTGAATGCAAGGCAAACACCCTACCTCCAAGCTATCTCTCCCGACCCATCAGCACATTTCTTATACAATTTTAGTCATCATGTTTCTATGGCAAAGTATAAAAGCCTGAAAGATAGAAAACTCAGCTCTGGCTCTTTTCTTCTTCCATGTGTCAGTTTCACTCTAGAATCTTCCTACTCTGTTCATAATCAAGTTTCTTAAACTAAGCAGAATTTATGATTGTTGTTTTTTGTTTGCTTGTTATGGGGTCATACATGACTATGTTCAGGGATCGTCCTTGGCAATGCTCAGGAGATCATGTGGTGCCTGGGATTGAACCAGGGGTCTGCTGCATGGTCATCAAATGCCTTCCTTACCCTCTGTACTGTTTCCTTGGCCTCACAATTTTATAGTTGTTATCTATGAAACAATTGCTCTGCTAGAAGCTGACACATCCTATCAGAAGCAGAACTCTATCTTGTAATGACACACTAATGGCTCTCAAAAAGCCTTTTGTATTGAGTGGAATTAAATAGAAAAACACTGTTGAAATGAGTAAATACATTAAAGAGGAAGAAAACTTGATCTCATGAGTTCACATCAGATTAAAAATTTTAATAATAGTTAGACTTTAATGAGCATACAGCATACAATCTTAATCTAGGGGACTTGAAGCATAGAAACATCATGTTCCTATGATGATGATGGTTAGCCCTCAGGAAAGCTCACCCACAAACTCATGAGCAAAGCGGCAATCCTGCTGTCAAGAGCCCTCTGGAAGGGAAGAGGGAGGGAAGTGTTGAACCACTGCTTTACACGTGAGAGACTTGGGCTTAATCCCTAGCACTGTGTGGTCCCCTGAATACCACCAGGTGTGACCCCCAAACAAAGCGAATAACCAAAATAAGAATTATCTAGAGGACATTCGACTTGTTTGATCCTCTGCTTAGGAGCTGCTATGGCTCTGTGTATCTCTCAGGGGTCACTCCTGGTGCTTAGGGGACCACAGAGTGACAGGGTAGGACCCAAGACTAGTCATATGTAAGGCAAGTGCCATTACCTTTCTCACTGGTAAAGACTGACTTTATTAAGCCTCAAAGTAGATATCTACCTCCTGAGACTTCCTTTTGAATAAATCAGTTACAGTTATTTTAGAGAACAAGAGTCACAATTGGTTAAAAGATGATAAACTGAGCAGCCCTGGCAACTACCCACTAGGGAGGTTTATGTGTTGTGGGGTGAGCTGAGGGGACTAAAACTGGGCCTCTTCACTTTGACTATTTTTTTGTTTTTTTTTTGTTTTTTGTTTTTTGTTTTTTTTTTTGGGGGACACACCCAGTGACACTCAGGGGTTACTCATGGCTATGCGCTCAGAAGTCGCTCCTGGCAGGCACGGGGGACCATATGGGAACCGGGGGATCGAACCGTGGTCCGTCCTAGGCAAGGCAGCAGGCACCTTACCTCCTGCGCCACCTCCTGGCTCCCTATTTTTGTTAATAATCTGGAAGTGGTGTAAACAGGATGCTAATGAAGTGGCAGCCAAACCTGCTGGGGGCCACAATGGCTGGAAATAGGAGCCCGCTAGCCCCATTCATCCAGTGAGATTAGAAAGCAAGCAGAAGAATCAAAGAAATGATATTCAGCAGGGAAGGACGACTGTGACTGTCAGGAGAAGAATAATCACAAGTGCAGCTTTCTGATGGTAGAGTGGTAAGAAAACATGAAAGGAAGGGAATGCCTTCGAAGAGTGGGGGAATGTGGAGGCTGACGGGAGGCCACAGAGGTGGGACGGTCCCTCAGCACAGCTTCCTAGCTTCTGGCTTTGAGCTACAAATGTCATTGAAATATGAAAGTGTGTAGTGTACATGCGTGCGTGCGTGCGTGCGCGCGCGCGCGCGCGCGCGCGCGCGTGTGTGTGTGTGTGTGTGTGTGTGTGTGTGTGTGTGTGTGTGTGTGTGTATTTGGGGGTGGGGATCAACCAAAGACCCCAGGAAGGAAAGAAGGAAACCTCTGTCCTTAGCTTTGCTTTCATGATTTCATGCCTGGGACTTTCTGACCAACTTCACACAAATCTTAAACAGTCCAGGTCATATTAGAAAGATTGTCTTGGGACTGGACTAGAGGACTTGAGGTCCCTTCTCACTGTTTCTGAGAAGAATGACCTACCTTTCTGTTCTAACTGTTTGATGATTATTTTACTTCCAGCTCTCAAAGGTAATCCCATTTCCTCCATTCATTCGTTCATTTATTTATTTATTTATTTATTTATTTATTTATTTATTTATTTATTTTTGCTAGCTATCTCCCTCTGAGACTCTGAGGTTCCATGAGAAAAAGACCTAGTCCATTTGTCTATCTGTCATATTTCCCTGGGTCCTTTCTATGCCAAGATTGGTATCTGGCAGAGAAGTCAGGAAAGACACATTTATTGAGTAGTCAGGGAAGAAAGGAACTTGGTATTCCCTGCTCATTTCCACAGGAAAACTGAAACCTGGGCAGGGAGGCAGTTCTCTTAACTCCATCCTCATTCCTCCCCCTTCAGAATTTTAATCAATTGGTTTTTTTTCCAGGAAGGGATTTGGGCCCCACCTGCAGTACTCTGGGCTTACTTGGAATTCTATGATCAGGGATCATTTGAGAGTATTAATTTTTATTTAATTCTTTCTGGTCTGTGCTGTTGGTGAAAGCTACAGAAAGATAAATTTGCCCAGTGTGTTCTCTGCAGCATTCCCAGAAACAATGACAATAACTTGACAATAATGACAATAATATTTACTGAACACTTGCTGTGTGCCAGACACTTTACATGGATGTTCTCATTTAAAACTCCTACAGGGGACCAAAGGGATAGTAGAGTGGATAGGGCATTTGCAAGTGGTCAACTTCGTTTCAATCCCTGGCATCCCATGTGGTCCCATGAGTACTGCCAGAAAGATGCAATCCCTGAGCACCCCCCAAAGGTGATCCCAAAACAAACACAAATTAAAAGTTATAAAATAAAATTCCTATAAATCCCTGTAGTGAGTGTTAAGCTTCCCATTTTTAGAGGTGTAAAGATGAAGTTAGAGAAATGGAGTGATTTATGCCAACTGATAAGTCATAGAGGTGATCTAAGAAACCATTGCCTTTGCCTTTACGCATGTCCTCGCCCAGTAGGATGCTAGGAGGCAACTGGGGTATCCTGGGCCTAATCAGTCAACTCTGGGGGGGGGGGGGAGATCTTACACCACTCATTGTACTCTGCACTCTCTCCTTAGGATTTAGCTGTACTCAGAGAGGAATTAAAGGAGCCATCCTGATGTGGGTGATGAACACAAAGAAACCTAGGCAGAAATCGTGAAGCCTCTGACTGTGAAGTTTGCGACCCATAAAGTTTCTAACCTACCATTTTCTCTGGCACATCATCTAGATCTGTAACAGCTCTGGCCTCTAGGCAGAAATATGGGAGGCAGCTATTCCTCTTCTCTATCCTCCAGGGGCTTACGTGTTAAGACACTCCTTGGCTTTATGCTCACAGTTTCTCCAGTACAACCAACTGACTTCATCCATGACTCCCTGATAAAGTGTGAGTTTCCCAGTCACTCTGAATGCTTCATCTCACCCTGTAAACACACTTGGAATGGAGTGTGCCCTAATTGAGGGTCCAGGTCCAGGGTGAAGTGGAATGGGAAGAAGCTTCCTCATAGGACCCCTATTTGTTCCCCTTTATTAATCTTCTAAGCATTGATGTCCCGTGACTCCCCTCCTTCCAAATTTTCTTGGATGTTTGTTGGAAGCCAGTAGTTATGGCATCATTGCACTATGGCATCATCTCATCATACTGATGGGAGAACTGAGACTAGACCAAAAGTGCCACAACACAAATTTATCTTCAAGCACTAGCTTCTCAGTCCTCATTTATTTTTGTAATCATCCCCTGGAATTGAGGTGCCATGGGGCCCCTTGGGGTTAAAGCATGGTCTTGCTCATTCTGTCTTCATAGCAAACATTATCTTCTATGTATCAGGTCTTGAGGATATTGCTAGAGATGCAGCCAAGGAACACAAAAGATTTAACTGATTTCTATTGCAAGGGACACACATGAATAAGATAAAAACAAGAATAAGAGGCACACAAGAGCACAGTTCGTGGGAGGAGTAAGCTGAATAAAGCTGCAAAAGGAAAAGGAAAGTGTTTTGCTAGCTTGGAGTAGTGGGGTCAAGAAGTTAATCCCAGATTTCAAGATTGCCCTCCTAAATTGGTGACTTCTAATTTGAGACCTGAAGAGAAGTGGTAGTGCTAAGAGTCCAGAATACTGAGTTCAAGTGCAGGCTCAGTGTCTCTAAATGTATGTCCTCTATGAAATTTGTTCAAAACTGCATTCATTTCCTCCAGTTTTATTTCTATATGCCTGGGTTTAGGACCAGCACAGGATGTAGATGTTGCAAAAAATATGACAGACAAACTTGCTGTTCCTCCATGGAATTTTATATTCTTGTGGGGACATAGACAATCAATGAAAGAATAGCTAAACAAGATTATTATATATACTTTTGGTGTAAAGTACTCAGGGGGTTACTTCTAGATCTGCATTCGAGAATTTCTTCTGGAGGGCTCAGCGGTTTCTATGGGTTGCCCAGGATCAAACCTGAGTTGGCTGCATGCAAAACAAATGCCCTTTTCACTGTCCTATCTCTCTGGCCCAATAAAAAAGATTCTTTGATAGTTCTGAGAACTGACAGCTACTGCTGCTGCTGCTGCTGCTGCTGCTGCTGCTGCTGCTGCTGCTGATGATGATGATGATGATGATGATAATGATGACACTTCGTCTGGTGATGAAGATAATTTTCCCAGACTGGGTCCTACCTGGTATTCTTCATCCTACCAGCCAGCAGTCTATGCTATCACCTTCAAACAGGTTGTCTTGTCAGAATAGGTGGTCCCCACAAGCAAGAGAAAATGCTTCACAGCTGATAAGTCACAAGTACCTCATGCAAGAGATGAAGCAGTCTTGAGGCTTTTTTCCAAGGACATCAAAAGGAAGAGGGATGGGGGATGAGCAAGGGCCAGGGAGGCCAGCAGGTGCACAGCGAATGCATTTTGGAGTGCAGAGAATTCTCCTCCTAGGCAAGCAAGCTGGAGCTTGCAGGAAATGGTCGGCTTACACTTTCCACCTCTTTCACTTTTGCAAACAAGTTATTAGTAGTTTTACATTTTCCCTTAGGGAATCAGTGTTTATTCACCTTGGTGCCTTTCTGGAATCAAGCCACCTACTCTTGCTCACAGCTCCATAGCTAATAGGAAAGGAAGGAGAAATGGGAATGAGTAGAGGAAGGAAGGAAAAAAGGAAATAAGGAAGGGATGGAAGGAGGGAAGGGAAAAAGAAAAGATGTGAGGGAGTGAGGAAAGAAAGAAGGAAAGAAAAATAAAAAAGAGGGCCAGAGAGATAGCATGGAAGTAGGGGCATTTGCCTTGATGCAGAAGGATGGTGGTTTGGATCCTGGCATCCCATATGGACCCCCGAGCCTGCCAGGAGCAATTTCTGAGCATAGTAACCTTTGAGTGCTGCCAGGTGTGAACCCCAAAACAAAACAAAACAAAACAGAAAGAAGGAAGAATGGAAAGAAGGAAGGAAGAAAGGAAGGGAGAAAACTACAATACTACCTCAAAAGCAAATAGACTGAAATTCACCTGAATGACCACCATTATGAGTGGGGTCTGGGATCACATGTTCCCAAGATTTTTAATATAATTCCTGATACTTAGGTTTTCTACAAATATTAGGGGAAAAGTATATGGGTACATATTAGGGAAGAAGTCCAAGCTTTCTTCACCACCATTACCTTCACTCTTCTCTGCTTACTTCTACTTATTCATGGAAATGGAGGCTCAAGATAGTCAAGACCATACAATGTTTCAACACAGATGTGAGATGTGCCATCAGTGTGTGTGTGTTTATGTTTATGTGTGTGTGTGTGTGTGTGTGTGTACATGCTGGGACCATACTTCTCCTGTCAGTGCTGGCATAGTTGTGGGGGCCAAACACAGTGCTAGGGATCCAACCTACGTCTACTATATGGAAAACATACGTGATAGTACTGTACTAGCACCCTGACCCTAGCTATTCCATCTTTGACTGTGAAGACTAATTTCTAAATTTTGTATCAAGGATCTTGCATATGTAAGTTATGTTCTCAGAGGCCAAATATTAGTCAATAAAAATGCTGCTTAGGATTCAAGGTGCCTTGCTCTTTTCTTAATTTTAATTATCCAGAACTTGTTCAGGGAGAAGTGTTGGTTGGGTGTTCCCAGATTTCCAAAAGAGCTTATTTTGTACTTTTGCATTCTATATACACAAGGCCTATATCTGGTCTCATCCTTTTCTCTATTAAGGAGTACACAGGTTACCTTTATGATTTCCTGGAGAACAAAGTTGGGCAGGAATAAGCCTTCCTCATACGATGGGAAGTGAGGTATGCCTAGTGCAGTAAGCCATTGAATAGAAGTCCAGACTTTGTATTTAGAAAGAAACAACTATCAGAACCCACAAAGTCCATAGTTCTTTTGTATGGAAAATGTGCACAAGAACACATCACCCCTTCTACTGCTGGCAGGATTCCCACAGCAAATAGCCTATTAATGTACATGAGACCTGACATAGGTCAATATGAAAATTAAAAATACAGACACAGAGCTAATGGGAGGGCTCAAAGGGTTGAAGCATTTATCTGACAAACAGAAATTCCCAATTCAATACCCAATCCCTGACATAGCATGGTCCCTCAAACTTCTGGGAGCAAGCCCTGAGCACTGAGCTAGGAGTAGTTTTTCGGCATAGACCACCCCAAAGATATAATTAATAATTCCTGTTTATTACCATTTACTAAATTCCTGCTACTGTGCTAAGTGCTTGACACTCATTATGGTATTTAGCCTGATTGCACAAAATAAGTATTATTAAGAATTATTATCATTTTATAGATGTAAAGACTAAATCCCACAGAGATGTAAAAACTTGGCCAAAGACGGAAGAGAGAAACAGAGGAAGAGAATTAATTGAAAAGGGAAATACCAGGTAATGACTAATAGTAATGATCTGGGAAACTACAATGCCTAGATTGAAAATGTTTTACTTGAAACTGTCCTTTGATACGTATCTATATCTACCTCAAATGATTACTACCTAGTTTAGAACTTGCAAGAACTTAAAAAAGTGCCTACCACATAATGTTCAATAAATATTCACTACTTTTATGCATTTTCCTTAACCGTACATAATCATGTGATGTGAAATGGCAAAAATTTTCAAATAAAAAAGAATTTTCCCAGGGCCAGAATTATAGAATAATGGATAAGACAATTGCTTTGCATGTGGCTGACCCGGTTTGATATACAGCATCTGGAAGCCTGCATCCCTGAGCCTACCAGGAATGATTCCTTAGTGCAGAACTAGTATTAATTCCTGAGTACCACAGGCTGAGGCCTCCAAACAAACAAACAAACAAATAAAAATGGAGAATTCTTCTAGGATGATTATTCCTAATATTATTATATTATTATTGTGACTCTTTCCTTTTCCTTTTTGTTGTTATTGTCATGATTGGGGGATTCCACACAAGCTTGGTTATGATACTCTTACATACTAGGTTATGGTGGTCTTTGTAGGTTCTGTTCCTTTTTTTTTTTTTTTTTTGTGGTGCTTGCATACCCATTCATCAGGGGCCAACATTGCAGCTGGACTAAAGTGTTTGTACATATCTGACTTTGCCAAAGTTCGCACAATCTGCTGTGGCACTGGGTGATCAGACAGCATTGCTTAGGGAGTGGCCTTGGTACAGAGTCCATGTAACAGGCACTGAGAATCCAACTTGCAGCCTCATGCTTGCAGGACTTTAGTCACTGGGCCGTTTCTGGGATATTTTATGTTATCCAAGTATGGCTCAGGGGTTCTGGGCCTTTCCAAGTATTTCTCAAGCTTTATAGATTGGACTATTTAGTGCTCAGGTCCAGCTATGAGAACTTGCTAGGGCAGAGTGATTTAGAATATAGAGTATTAACTGGATATTAACTTAGAGCCTCAAGATAAGTGATCCAGCTCTTTGAGTTATCTCTCTGCCCATTATTAATTTTTAAATATATACTTAAAATATCTTCATAAAATATCTCCTAAGTATATGGCATGAGGAAGGTTTTAACCTTTCCATGTGGAGAAAACTCCATATACAAAATACTGCTTTCTCTCCCTGTCCATTCAACCTACTCTTTCATGTTTGTTCACTTGATCAATATGTGTAGAAAAGATAGATAGTAGAGCACACACACACACAAAAAGGATCTTTACACTTGTGGAGCCTACATCTAAGAAAATGCTATTATTTCTTTCTTGCTGCTGTTCCTTTTCTTTGGGGGCCAGGGATTACTTCTGACTCTGCACTCAGGGATCACTTCTGGTAGGTTAGGGGGACTTTATGGGATGTCAGCAATTGAATTCCAGTTGGCTATATGCAAGTCAAACAACCAATCCACTATACTATTACTGGGACCCAGAGAATGACATTATTTCTTGCATACTCCGATATTACTCAACATTTTGACACCCTTTTGAATTTGGATCCAGAAATCATCTCATGTCCCAACTTTATAACACCTCAGGTTGCCACAAAAGAGTGAGTTCTCCCACTTGTCAGTCTAGAACTTGATGCTGGTGCATGGTGCACTCTTCTTCAGTTCTGTGGGTCCTGCTTTTCTCCATGACTTCCATGTTAGGGGTATTCCATATGTGGACTTACAGGTCTTTCTCTAACTGGGCAAGCTAGTTTGTCTAATTTTGCAGTCTCAACTTTGCCTTTATTAAGCCACCTCTCCATGATCAGTTTTAACCAGTGGAGGTAAAGAGGAGATTTTATTTCCCAGAAGCCTTCTTATTTTGTCTCATTTCTCAGTCGACTCAGAATCTGAGCATGGCAGAGAAGTACTGCTTACTGAACTCTCTCAACATCAATGGAAGCTTCCTTAGGGCCGCTGCATTCTGTGTACACAGCAGACGATATTTAATACACAGTTAATGTGTGACTTCAGAGCCAACATTAGTCAAGAGTTGATTAATGTTCATTATGAAACAAATGGCAAGAAAATCGCTCTCCTCTGGAGGCAAGCACTAAATAATGTAATTTACAGAGCCTGGGCATAAAAGTTAGTCAGGAAATCAAAGGCATGCTTAACAACTTGAGTGGGTGTTTTCTGTTGCCTGTTTACAGTGAATGATGAACATTACTCAATACTTAATAGCAGGCGTTAAATTGTAATTATACATTAATGATAAAATGCATGTATAAATACATATTTGTTTTATATGTGCACACACAGATTACAGTCATTCTTAGTTGAGGTTTTATAACACCCAAGGAATCTGAGCTGAACTCAAGAGGTCACGGCAAATGTTTTAAATTTCTGATACTCAATTAATGTCAATTCACTTCAATTACAAAGAGACAAGATAGTGTTCATAGCTATAAACTGGGAAGGTGAACTAGAAAAATAGAAGCTGTGTTCAAAAATCAAAGGGAATTGGTCTCTAATCTCTAAAATGTCACTGTTTTTACTCCTTGATATAACCTTCAAGATGTCTTCTACCCATATTTCAATCATTTCCTAGTTGTGCTACTGGCAAAAACATAAACTTTTCTTTTACAAACTACTGGCTTGAATCCAGCAATAAGTCCCAGCTTTATAGGTAGCAAAACCATGTGCAGAACTGTTATCTTTATCATTCTTTTAAAAAACATTTTTAAGGTGCCAGGGATGGAATACATGCAGAGCTTGAGCTCTCCTGTTTACTACATCTCCTGACCCCCTTATATCCTTAAACACTTTGCAGTTCACAAAGATAATTCTGTACTTCATAGCTAATATTTAAAAAAATATTAGTTTAAAAATATGCTGTTTTTAATCACAGAATCTGATTAAAATGGTCCTCTTTAATTAATGGTGCCTGAAGTGTAAGCATTATAAGAATAGTTGTCAATGTTTCAGACACCATGCTGAGTAATTGCATGCAATAGTTCAGGTAATCCTTCTAATAATCCTGCAAGGTCAGTGCTGCCACTAGCTTGGGTTTGATGCAGAGGAAACCTTTGCCAAGTAAGCGTCTGTAATGTTCCTAAAATCTCACAACTAGAATGATAAAGAATGTATCTTTAAAGTCAAGTAAACTCAAACATTTCCAAAGAGGAGTCTAAGGCTTTGGGAATTTTAGGCTTCCTTTATATTAATTTTATGAAAATATAAGACAAAGAAAAGCTGTTACATGGATTGTCACTGTCCTTTCAGCCTCAATGTCTAAGAGTTACCTGTCATACATACCATGGGAGGAGAGGAAGTCTTCAAGGCAGTCAGCTCACTCTACCTGCCATTTCCCATGTGCCTGGTTCCTGTTAGAGAGATCAGCCATTACAACTGATCCTTGAACTAGTTGGGTTTGGGGGCTGGAGAGACAGCATAGAGGTAAGGCATTTGCCTTTAATGCAGACGGTTGGTGGCTCGAATCCCAGCATCCCATATGGTCCCCAGAGCTTGCCAGGAGCAATTTCTGAGCGTAAAGCCAGGAGGAACCCCTGAGTGCTGCCAGTTGTGACCCCCAAACCAAAACAAAACAAAAGTTAGGTTTGAACTGTGTGGACCCATTACCCATAGTTTTCCTTAAAAAGAGATAATATATATTTAAGGTCTCAATAAATATAGTAGAGGGCTAGGAAGATAATTGAATCTATTCTTTACAGATAGAAGTCCTGGGCATACCAATCTCCCCTGAACACTGTCAGAAGTGATCTCACAAGCACTAAGCACCATCCGATGTGACTGCTAAACAAAACAAAAGAAAGAGATATTGTACAGCACTAAAAACGTATTTCTTTTTCCCTAATTTTAACATTTTCTCTGCTGTGATTTACTTTGGTGGTTTTTGTTTTTAGGTCTCCATACTTGGTGGTGCTCAGGGCTTTCTCCTGGCTCTGCTCAAGGGTCATGGCACATGTGGTGCCATGGATTGCATTCTGCTCCCTCTAGTTTATTTTATTCTAAGAACAGAATGTGGAATGCATAGTATATCAAATGGTAATGTTCTTGGTAAGGCTAATCAAGTGTTAAGTTGAGCGGAGTCAAGCTCTCTGGATTTGCAACTATGTGTGAGAGCAGAGCCCCTGAGCTCTATGTTGTTCTGTGTCCAAGTGAATTGACTTTGAGATGGAAAGAGATTATGGAACTATTTTGAACAACTATATTTCACAGGGTGTCTTAAGGAAAATTTCTGAATAATTTGTCAAACTTAAACATGACTTCTACATTTTTCTTTCACAAGAAAGAAGCATTTTGTATTTATGGACCTTGCCTATGAAGACAAATGTTACCAACAGATGTTTTTGAGAAAATAAACACACTTCATCTGTCCCCTCAAGGAAGAGGTGACATTTTAACAAGAAATCTTTCTAAAGAAATTTATATATGAAAAAGAGCATTTTGGAAGTGGTTTGAATTTTTCATCTTAAGGGACAAGCACTATAAATGTGCCACATGTCAGCACTCTTCAAAAAGTGGAAATGTAATTTTCTAACCTGTTTAAAGATTTTCCAAAGAGATTCAATAGTTCGAAGCCCATTTTTTAGAAATACAAACAGTAGAAGACAGTTCAAGATTAGCTTGTAGGAACAACTGATAGGCATCAAGGAAGATAAACATTTCCTAACCAAATTTCAACAAAATTGACATGATTTGATAATAGAACTGAAAAAAAAATAAGCTACCATGCTATTCTAATTCCTTTTGTCTTGATGTCCCTTAATAAGAAAACATTTTCAGTTCTGGGGTTGTAAAAAGTAAGCATTGAACTCTTCTCTCTTAGCTAAACTAAAACTATGTCATTAAACTGGTTTACCATATGAGTTCAACAAAGATGTCTTGAACCATTAATATTGTTAAGAACATATCGATTCCTTTTGAAGAAAGCAATTTCAAAACCCAGTTTAAAAAATATAGTTGAACCTGATCTTTGACTGTTGCAAATCATTTCTAGTTCTCCACAACACCAAGGTGCGGGATAAAAACGTGCCTTGGATCTTATTCCCCCAAACTATCTCAAAAGACTTCATGGGAGTATCTATGTTTTCTTTGTATGTTTATTTCCTTAATACCTATAACTTAGTGTTTATTTCCATATGTAAAGTCACCCTTCCCCAATCCCCATTTATTTATTTATTTTTGCTTGTTTTGGTTCTGCTTAGTAGGAAATTCTACTAGAAAAGTCTTGCTAGGGATAGAGCTCAGGTCAAAACCAGGGCACAGATTGTTATTTTTACCCCCAAATGCACCAATAACATGATATGCTATCTTTGTTTTCTGCTTTTGTTTTTTGTTTTGTTTTGGGTTTTTTGTTTGTTTGTTTGTTTTGCATAGACACACTAAAATGGGGAAATCTTATGTATAGAAAGAAGTTCTTATCTAATAGAAATAAGAATCTATAATTTCTTGGGGAGGGGTCACACTCGGCAGTGCTCAGGGGTTACTTCTGGCAGGCTCGGCGAACAATATGGGATGCTGGGATTTGAACCACTGTCCTTCTGCATGCAAAGCAAATGCCTTACCTCCAAGCTATCTCTCTGGCCCAAAAATCTATAAATTTTATAAGGCAGGGGCACCTTCTATCCTTAACAATGTCATGGGGGTTTGACTTAGACCTCATGTGATTGGACATTGATCATTCAGCCCCAAATCTCAGATCCCAACCTTAGAACTGGCACCGTTCCCTGCACCAGCGTCAAGAATCAGACTGCACCCCAGAGGAGGCCCTAATACCGATTGGCACCAACTTGTGCCAGGATAGAACTTTTCCTGGGACTATAAAGAAAGATTTTATACTAAACTTCCTCCTAGGATCTGTGCAAAAGCCAGGATCTCTAATTACAGAAGACTGACTTGGTCAACCACGACTGAGAAGAACTTTTCCTGGGACCATAAATTAAGAGCCTGTAGTCCGTCTCATGAAGTATACTTCAAAGATAGAGACAATCTGTAAATCTTAGGCCAAGAAAATTACCTTTCTAAGTTCCCCAACATTTACTGAACCTATGCTAAAAGCAAACAAAAAACAACAAAAACAAACAAA
>PVKC010009419.1:0-26952 GCA_004027635.1 Crocidura indochinensis
CGTAGGGATACGGGGGCATTTTCCCCCGGCTCCCCTTTTCCACTGATCAAAGTTGTGCCTTACTGGCCCTTAACCTGCCAGCACTTACAGGAGGCACACAAGGGATGCAAAATGAGGTTCTGTGTGCACTGCGCCACATACCAACATCAGAAGGAAAGCTTGAGGCTATAGGATGAGGACTAGGGTGTAAACCCCAAAACTCCACCTAGTTTGTGCTGCAGGAAGCTGGTAGAGCCCCCTCCCTGGATTGGTAGAAGGAAGAGATCTGAGGTTAAGAGGGCCTGAGTGACAGAGAAGAGAGAGAGCAGACGAGTGTCTGCTTCCACTCAAGGAGGGAAGCTCTCTTCATCCTGTTAATTGCTTGATCTCTGATTTATTTTTTTTAAGATCTAATTATCTGAGTTTCCATTGATCTTCTTTTGTCTTTGGTTGTGGTGTACAGGGTGCTTCTGGCTGTGGTCAGAGTCACTCCCAGCAATGCTCAGGGACCATGAGGTGCTTGGACTTGAACCTGTGGCTCTCCCAATTGACACCCATGCTCAGTTCTGTGAAGTGGCCCCATATTCTGAATTTCTAAAGTGAAGAGGAGGGGGCCGGAGAGATAGCATGGAGGTAGGGCATTTGCTTTGCATAGAAGGACGGTGGTTGGACCCAGCATCCCATATGGTCTCCCGAGCCTGTCAGGATCGATTTCTGAGCTTAGTGCCAGGAGTGACCCCGGAGTGCTGTTGGGTGTGACCCAAAAACCAAAAAATAAAAATAAAGTAAGAGGAATTGTAGTTTAAAACAGGATGTAGGAGGTATAGCAGGGAGGGCATTTGCCTTGCATACTACTGACCTGGGTTTAATCCCTGGCATCCCATATGGTTCCTCTGATCACCACTGGGAATGATAACCCCCAAGCATTGTCAGAATAATGGCAATTATTTTTGGCCCCAAACCAATAAATAAGACGGTATATATCCAGAATATACAGAATATATCCAGTATATATATACAGTATATATCCAGAATATATATCTATCACCAGTATGATATCAATCCCAGGGACCCAAACTCTGGGACACATGATTGTCCTCCAAGATGAGACTTGGGGACAGGAGGTGCACTGTTGTCCAATGGCCCTGACTCTAGCCCTGTGAAATTGGACTCATTTTGGTGAAATCCTGCTTTAGTTCAGAATTTCTAGCTCATTCTCTCTGCCCTCTACCAGGCTCTCCTTCTGCCCCAGAATAGAGTACAGGGGGACTGAGGGTCTTTTCTGGCCACTTGAATCCATCCCTGACTGCACCCTCCTTGAGTACATCAAATTAGGGAACAGTACCCATAGTTGGGCATAGTTGGCCCAGCTTAGGTGCTCCACCATGCTGCCAGCCTAGGATCTGGGTCCCATTGTCACCTCCTGCTGCTGCTGCTGCTGCCCCAGTGACAGACGAAGGTTCCTGGGCCATGAATCACACCCTTGGCTCTGCATCTCCCAGATGGATACGCAGCAGCTCACCTGCTCTCCAGAATAATCTGCACTGAGAAGAGGCCACTTAAGTGGATATATTACTCAGCTTCGTTAGCATAAACAAGTCCAGAAGTGGGTGTGGGAGGGGTGAACTGGGCTGTCTGTGCCTGTCCTCTGTGGCCCCCCCTGCCCCCGTCTCCCCTCACAGGTCTGGGCCTCCAGCCTTGCTCCTGCCTGCCTGCTGGGGAGTGGCAGTGCCAGATGGGCATGGGGAGACTCGCTCCAGCAGCTGACACCCAGCTGTTTCCAGGACATTTGCAGGAGTACAGTCTGACAGTCCCTTTCATCTGGAATTCGATGGCACATGTCACCTCTTCCTTTCAGGGCCTGTCAGCACTCTGTCTGTGCTGTGGCAACTACAGACTGACACACAGGGACTGTCCCTCTGTTTCTCACTGGATCAGCACATTGAACCCTGGTGCTGGGTGCGGGAGCTGCAGGGCAGGCCAGGGCAAGACCAAGATCAGTGTTGGATTAACCCAATGCCATCCCACTCAGTGTACGCCTTGCTACTCATTGGTTGGAAACATCTATGATCGTCCCTGAATTTTGGGTCTCATCTTTGGGTCTGACATGGTTTTCTGCACCCACACCAGGAATCAATCCTTCTAACCAGGATGGGCCCTGAATCCACTTTGGTTCATACTTGCCCAGGGATGGGATCATACACTAACATATAACTATGGCTTGAATATCATCAACAACTTGAAAGTGGATTTCCCTGCCTTGCATAACATATCATGTAACAGTGATATGTAACCAGGAGACGCCTCAGGACATCCTGACTTCTGCTTCACATATGTGTTAACACCAATATCGACAATTACTGATACTTGACAGTGAAAACCGTGATTGTAGAAAACCTTTCCTGGGACCTTGAAGAAACTCTGGGGTTAGATAAATTAGAGTGACTGAAGTCTGCAGTTGGTCTTATGGTAGGAGCTTCATGGGTAGGGGCACTCTGCTTTTTAGGTCAAAAGTTTTTTCTTTCTATTTTTCCAAATTTTGCTGCGCCTACGCAAAATGATGCTTTCCCTTTTATCTTTTAATTAGAAGCATCCATCCTTCCTTTAGAAAGTTCACTTCCCCTTAAGATGTGGATCACTTTATTTTACCTCATATTTCTGCATTTTTCTATAAAGTCAATTAGGGGGAGATGTGGGATTAACCAGAAGCCATTTCTATTCAGTATAAGCCTTCTTACATTGGTTGGAAACATCTTTGAACGTAGCACCTTGGACTGGTGTTTAGACCACTTATTTTCCACTCCAGAGTGTGCTCTAATTCTTCCTAAAATATATTCCTGGGTCTCAGAAAAATGTTCATTTGCATTTCCAAACTTCCCCACGGAACTGCCTGCTTCTTAGGAGTGGACGGCTTGCGTATTGGGACTCCTGAACCCATTTTACCCTCTTTAGTGTTTAGATCATTTCCTGTATTGGCATTTGCTTCCAGACCAGAGTCTTTCCAGTGTCCTGGCTTTCTAGGGAGACACCCTCTGTGCTGAGTACTGGCAGGCACCAGGGCAGGGAGGCCAGACTGGCAGCAAAGTCCCCCCAGCCCTCCCAGTTAGAGCAGAAGCAAGATACATGGCGTGGCTGTCCCTAGCGTAGAAACAAAGATGGTAGAAATTTTTCTGGGGATCTTATTCTCTGCAGAATGACTCTGGATGTCAGCAAGAGCACTGGAAGTTATGCTTATCTCAGGGTGGTCTGGTTGGAATGCTCTGTCCTGGGTGCTACATAGTGATGAGGTGGGAAGAGGTCATTTCCCAAGTTAGACACCTCCTCAGTGCTCTTGTGGAGAGAGATATGGGAATAGGTGGAGTAAGAGCAGGATGGGGAAGGGCAGAGAGGGTGTGGAGTGCCACCCAGCCACTGAGAGTGGTTGAATGGGTGAAACAGAACCCCAAAAGGCCTCACCTCCTTCAGGGACCATGTGAGTGAGTTGGGATAGAGTTGGTATCGAGTGGAAACCCCCCTTGCCTTCCCAGTTCCACAGGAAAGAGGGGAAGGAGGGATTGAGGTTCCCTGCTCTGGACCATCAGATCATCAGACCCACCCCTCTGAACATTGAGCCTAAGAGCTTTCACTCTCCCATCCTTTCTCTGCTGGGTCAGGGCTGACAGATCTCTTGGAAGCAAGTCCTGCAGGCCCTTGGTGCATCTCCTTTTCTGTCCAGGTAGTGATGAAGGGAAGACCCAGCATAGCTCCAAACCTTCTGGGACTTCCCTTACTGGGAGAAACCCACAGCATGTGCAGTTCAGGGGTTGCTCTGTCCTGTCTCTGTGTCCAAATCCAGTGTCCTGTCTCTGTGTCCAAATCCAGCACCACGAGAAAAAGCTTTGGGTTCGACTGTGGGGTCATGTTTTTACTGGTTGTGGCCTGCTGTCTGATGTGGATGCTAATAACCTTTCCCAGGATCCCTTAGAATGGGAATCATTTACATGGAGTTGCATAGATTTGCATAAATTTGTGTGGTGCCCTCTGCCATCTAACCTGCATCTGTAACCTCTGATGGGGACCAGGCTGGTGGGTGTTCGTGGGAGGCAGCTGCAGGCACCTCAGGATGGCCCCAATGTTGTGTGATCTCCATTAGCAAGACTAGGGCAGCTTTGCTGCACCTCCTTTCTAGAGGATTGGGGTGTGTATTGGGGTTGTCACCCCATTCCACCAGTAAAAAGGGCTCCGTGATCACATTTGTTTATTCATTCCAGGAACCTGGAAAACATTTACTAAGTGCCAGGTGCATGGCTGGGTTGAATTTGCCTCCTGCAGCAGATGTGGGACAACAGTGTCTGGACACTGGGGTCTTCCATCTCTCACACCAGGCCTGGGATGACAAAGCTCCAGGTGTCCCAACACCAACCTCCCCCAGAACAAGTCTTTCCTCCCTCAAGAGTTTCTGGAGTCTCTCAGCACAGCACTGAAAAGGCCCTTGTACCCTGAGGGGCTCCAGAATGGTTTCTGAGGTCACTTTCTTTCTGCTCCAGTGATGTGGATGAAACGACCATTGTTTGCCCCACATAGCACCAAGCACATGCCCAGACTGGCCGTAGCCCTGAGCTGTTGGCTGAGACAAGAGTCCAAGGCTTGGTCCTTCCCTGTTGCAACCCCAGCAGGGGATTTGGCTTAGCTTCTCCTCCCAGGGCTCCCCCCACTTTGTCCCTGCTTCCTTGCATGGCTCCCATGTGCCTCACCCCTCCAGAATAGAGGCCTCCCTCTGGGACACTGCCTGTCCCACTGTAATGGCTTAAATTGAGAAATGCTCCCTGGTCTGTCTGGTCCCACTGCCCACAAGGCTGTCTTTGCTGGGACTGGCAGGACTTCCTGCTGGCACAGGGGTAAGGCTCCCTTAGCCAAGTCAGCCTGTCCTTTGATGCCCCTTATTTTATAGCCAGCTTAAAGTTTCTAAAACAAAATTCAAGGAGCTGGAGCAATAGCACAACAATATGGTTATTGCCTTGCATACTGCTGACCCGGGACAGACCCAGGTTTGATTCCTGGCATCCCATATGGTCCCCTGAGCCTGCCAGGAGCAATTTCTGAGTGCAGAGCCAGGAGTAACCCCTAAGCGCCACTGGGTGTGGCCCCCAAACCACCCCTTGGGCCCCTAGGTGTGGCACCCTAGTTTCTCTTTTTTTCAGCATCTCTCCTCATGCCTGATATCAGGGATCAGGACTGCAGCAGCTCTTGTTCTGGTCTACTTTCTCTGTATGTCCACCACTGCTCTAAGTGGCTGATTTGATTTCTTCCCTTTGGCAATCCTGGGAGTTAGAGATAATGATTCAGGTGAGCCCAGGGATGCCAAACAGGTTCAGGGAAGTGACCTCAGAGCCCACCCTTTGGGCCTCCGTGTGGAAATGTGGGTGGTTTGGGGCAGGATCTTGTACAAACCAACACAGGCATTCAGGACCCATCAGTGAAGGCCCAAGTGAGTGACACTGTCACAGCTCAGCAAGGTAAAGGGGTTCGTGCAGTCATTCATCTGGATCCACTTCAGCTAAGCAGAACCTTGTGTCAG
This sequence comes from Crocidura indochinensis, assembly GCA_004027635.1. NCBI lineage: Eukaryota > Metazoa > Chordata > Mammalia > Eulipotyphla > Soricidae > Crocidura > Crocidura indochinensis. The sequence goes on from PVKC010009419.1 coordinate 5,537, forward strand.
CACTTTCCAAAGCTCCAGACCTCCCAAGGAGGCCACTGGCTGTGGAGCCAGACCTGGGTTAGAATCCTCTGCTGTCCGTGTTCTTTAGGGATCACATCATATTTATTTGGTCAAACTGCTGGAACCCTCAAACTTGTCCTGTGCAGGAAATGCAGTCACACATCTGCTAGGACTTTGTGCCATGGTCACCCTGGTCCTGTACTTCCCTGGAGACATCTGTGCAGAAGAGAGTAAAATAAGGGAGAAATGGTATATTCTCCGTTGTCTGGAACTGATGAATGAGGAGGAAGAGAGGTGTCAGGATGCTGGAGGCGGGGTAGAATAAAAGAGGTGACCTGTAATATCTTGGGGGTTTCTGGCTTGAAAGAAGGGGGTCCAGGAGCAGCAGAGAGCATGCGCCCCCTCAATATACTCCCACAAGATTCTACACATAGCCTCACTTTCCCTATTTGTAGGACTGCTGAGGGTGGTTGAAGTCATTTTTTAAATTATGAAGCACTGAGATCATATTTGTACTATATTTCTTCTGTGCTATGGTTAGTGTGATGTGTTTTGTTGTCTTTTAAGTTCACAGCTATGTAGCAACTCAGATGTTCTTCCCAAAATGTAATTTTGTGGATAGATATAGTTAGAAATGTCATGCGCTGGTCAAATCCATCATAGCTCTTTTTTCTCTGATGACTTGTCATGGAAGTGGTCCCTGCTGAGAAGCCTTCTGGGAGGTTTGAAGATCTGGGGGCCTGACCAGAGCAGCTGCCCTGAGAGCAGGTCATTCCTGGGGGGGGCTGGTGAGAGTTGATAGGCCTCCTCACTTCTTCTGGCCAGGTGGCACTCTGAAGGATAGCAGGGGGATGCTGGCTTTGGGTCACGCTGCTCACTCTGTCAACTTGGGGTTCATGTCTTGGACATCATCTTTCTCCTAAAATGTAAATAATCTTAGTGACCTATTTCATAGGAATCATGTGATGACTTTCCTCTCCTCTCCCTTTGTCAAGCTTTTCCTCTCACACACTCCACATATACTCACACAGACCCACACAGTCATTTGGGGAATAAACATTTTTCATATTCTAAAACATTCCATGACCTTAATGCAGCCCCCCTCCAGGCCCTAATCAGCAAATCTACTTATGTTTTTCTGGAAGAAGAAAAGACCAGATTCCCATTTTTTTTTTTCAGAAGGCCGCTGAAGCTCAGTAATTCAGCCCGGACCACACAGTTTGTAGCAAAGTGGAAAGTCCCAAGGCTCCTGACCCCCATATCTTTCCCTTCAGGATTAAAGAAATGGAGTTCAAACTCAGGCTGGACCTAATGCAGTTTTCAGTTGGGAGGAGGGTGACTAGCAGGTGCCTGGCATTGGGGGGCATAGATTTGCCAAAGTACCCTGCCCTCTGGCTCCATGGGGGACTAGTCAGAAAGCCTGTGAGTGACTGCTGTGGATGGTTCTCCTTAGACCCCCAAGATATCCCCTGAGGGACATCTTCCTGTGCTCTCTCCAACCTCCAGAGGTGGGAGCTGGTCACAGCTGCATTTCCCTTCTGGGCAGGAATCAGCAGGGCTCTAGTGGCCATCCTGGGAGTAGAGGTAAGGCCTGTATCCCACCCTCTTTCCCACTTCTTTCAGACAGGCCTAATGAGGCTCGAGATGTGCTAGATCAGGGTGCCAAAGTTTTAAGTAGTCTCCTTTCAAAACACTTTTGTTTTTCCACTCAACGGGGCGGATGGTGCAGGGTCAAGATGTGGAAGGCCAGGGACAGTTTCATGAGGAGAATTCCAGCCACTTACCTACTTAGCTGAAGGCCTGAAGGTCAGTACTTGTCAGGGGGTCAGCTCCTGAGGTGTCTCCTGCAGAAACATGCTGATGGTCTTTCCCTGAGCCACATGTACCTGGAAGGCCACCGAATTAAGTCCTGAGATACTTGGCAGGTCCAGGTCCAAGGGCCCCTAGAGAGCTGACACTGGGACAGTGTGAGGGCCTAGGCAGCTATGTTGGGAGGAAGATGCCAATACAAGTGTATGAAGCAGGGGAGTAGCGCCCCCCCCAACTCCCAAAAAAACCTGCCACCTACATGAGTCAGCCTGGGCCTTTTTCCATGGCTCCCCTGGCCAACTCCACACTGGAGACCCGCCCAATACCAGCAATGCTGCCTCCGTTTTCCAGGCTCGTCTGCCCACACCCCGTATCTGCAGATGAATCTCGACAGATTCTCCCAGCCACAAACTCATCCCTGAGACAGGAGCTACCACCAGCCTCAGAATGACTCTTGATATCTGAGAAATAAACCAGCCCAGAAAGAAGCGTCCTCTCTGGGCTTTATGCTCAAAGGGGTGTGTATGACACTGTTTCTAGGTTTCTGAAGGGGCTGCATGGATGCCAGGAACCCCCAGATACCAGCATGGGGGGCCAGGCATGAAGCAGGCCCCCATGCTCCCTCCTAACCCCCACCTCCACCCCAGTGAGCCTCCTAGGGCTGCATTCAGACTGGCCTGGAAACCTCTCAGGTGGGGAAGCCGGAGAAGGTTGGGTACTGTGAGGAGGAGCGAGCTTGTGGGGCGGCTGTGAATCTTCTGGTGACAATATTTGTGTCTAAAAATACAGCAGCCGAGAAGCAGCTAATTACAGCCTCTGGAGTCATTCATAACTTGGCATTTCCCATCCTACCTGCCCCATTCCAGCAGCACGCATTAGCGGCAGCCCCTGCCCCAGGGAGCTGTGAAGAGGAACCAGCCCAGCCTCCAGGGTCTTGGGAGGGCCTCTTCCATCTGCACCCCAGAGCTCACCCTGGTGTTGGCACCTGTGGAGCAAGAGCAAGAGTCTCTCAAGTAGCTGGATGCTCTCCCCATCACACACAAACACACACATTCCCTTGGCTCTGTATATATATCAGAAATCCAGTCAGACCTTCTAGAATGTTCCAGAGGTTCATGGCCAGGGGTAGCCACCTGGTGAGAATTTAATGGATGGAGATGCTCTGACATTAAGGAGCTGATAATTTCTCTCTTGGGCTTACAATACAAGTCTCAGAGCACGCCTCTGCTGATCTGGGGCAAGGAATAAATAGGCATTGCCCCCCCCCCACCAACACCCACTCTCTCTAGGCCCTGCCCAGCCCTTTCAGTTGACTGGAGTCTTTTTTGAAAAGAATGCTGAAAGACAGGGTGGCAGGGAACACTGCAGGGATGGAAGATAGGGCCCTGGCAATGGCTCTGCCATGCCTATGCCTATTCCTGCTCAAGCATGACCAGGATCAAGGGTCAGAGCAGAGGGAGAAGGGCCAGGAAAATATGTCAACAAATAGCACACAGGCTTTGCCTGCTGGAGGGCCAGGTTCGAGCCCTGACATTGCCAGGAACTATCCCCAAGCATCATTCTGGGGGTAGTACTTGGGTGAAGCCCCCACCAAGCAAATACAAAAGGAGGAAGAGAAGTCCAGGGCAGGGATATGGGGGGGGGCATACCCTAGAGGCAGGTAAAGGATTTCATTTTCATTCCAGAGGGGTGTAGGAGGATGGAGAACAATTTGGCATAACCACTTGAAAGCAGGTTTATATTGTCAGTTTGACTCAGCTTAGGCCTTGCCTCAGAAACTCGGGGCCCTTCCCAGATATATTAGCTGAAGTCGTGACTCTTATTACATCCAGCCCCTTCATAGACAATTAAAACGAGGTTTGGAGAGAGGCGAAGTCATTTCCCCAAGGCAGGCTGAGTAATGACTGCCTCGCACCCACACCTGACCTCCTGAGCTCCGAGAGGCCTCCTGGTCGGCTAGTGGGCCCAACCCTGGCACTCGGACAGTGACCTATGGAGGAGGAACTCTCAGAGGAGGGTGACCAGGTCTCAATTTGGCCAGAGCCACCCCCGAACAGGCTTCTTTTGAAATCTGTTTTCAACCTGCTCTGCATCTGAAGCCTGTGACCTAGACATCGGTCAGATTTTCCAAGAAAGCAGATGAGTGGATAAGCAGGGAAGGGGTGGCACAGGACTGGTCAGGACCATGGACAAGGCTTGACTCACTGCACCCCCTTGGTTCTCTCCCCATCACCAGGGGAACCTCACATTCTTAGCCCCCACTTCTGCACTCCCTGAGAAATGAAGTTCCCGTGGAAGCCCAAAATATCAGAGAGGACAGAGGAGGTGGAGGTCTGAGGCAACTCATCCCCAGGGGCAACAGCAAGGCCTTCTGGGTAATAGGACCCCCCCTTCTGAGGCTCTCCCCCCCCAAGACTAATCTTAGCTGTTTCCCGAGAAAACATCACTTGTAGAAATGAGTGGTCCACGTCCCACATGATGTGCTTTGCAATGTATTAATGATTCAAAAGCTGAGGACGAGGAAGAGAAGCCAGAACAGAGTCCCAGGGGGTGAGTCTGGGCTGTCGGGGTGGGGGCAGAAGGAGGGGCTGGAACATTTGAGGGACCGAAGCTTCAGTCCTGAGGGACTGTGGAGGGAGGCGGCCCGGTGCTATGCAGCCTTTGGTACATTATTCTTACCTACTTAGTGTCTTGTTTACAATGGGGCTCACGTAGATTCTGTGGGTGCAGTGAGTCCAGTTTTCCCAACTTCCCTGGATGGGTGGTGACAGCACTACTGGGGCTCAGCTTCCTCATTGGACAGCAGGAGTTTGTGGTGTGACTGTGCAGGCCTTGTTGGAAGGTCAGGGTACTAATGTCAGGGCAGTCTTCTGCCCAACTATCCATCTGCAGCAGTCACGACCCTTCCCAATCTCCTCACAATTTCTGTCCCCAGGGATCCCCTTCTCAGAGACTAGAATTCGGCACACACAGATGCCATCCTGCTAGCCCACATGCCCTGTCCAGGCACTTTCCCCATTCTGGCCACCTGAAGCTCTGAGCCCAGAGTGAGATCAGCTGCTGGTTGATGCACATCTGCTGGGATTCTGTCCCTCTGCCAGAGCCTGAGACTGACATCATCTCAGGCCACCACCCCTGAGCAGAGGAGCCACCCACTGTAGTCACAGCAGGGTGTGTGTTTCTCTCCCACCTTCTTACTCACCAGCCCCCTACCTCCCCTAGCTGCACCCCAGGACTTTGCTAGAGTACCCAGCACTGATGTTGGGGAGGGATACTGCAGCTCTGTAGGGTGGCACTGAGCAAAACTGGTTCACAGTTCCTGGGGACGCCTGTCCAGTGGGAGGGTTGGGCCTGGAATGCTGCCCAATGGGAAGCCCAATACTGGGAGCCCCAAGCTGTGCTAGATGTGTGTGGATGCCAGCCAGGAGGTCCCTCCATATCCCAAGTGGACTCCAAATCTGTCCTTCCCTTGTGGAAAGCCCTGGTGTCCACTATGACCTCTGTATCTTTCCTGGCTGTCCCAGCCCCATACCCTCCATGGCGGACACAGGGACCTTCAGAGCTGGGCCTTGTAAGGGGCCTTCACCACAGCAATGGTCATGCCCTTCAAAGACCTAGAGAGCCTAGGAGGAGGACAGAGAGGCAGCTGAAACCAACTAAGTCCCAGAAGGGGCCTCCAGAGAGGAGTTGGGGTTCCTCTCTGACCTTTCCTCAGCTCTAACCTATATCGGGATCAACACACTCAGCTTTAAAATGCTGGCGAAGCAATATACAGACAAGTGCAAAGCAGTGAACTGGGAGGAGGAGGTGGGTGAGGAGGAAACTATCAGGTGTGAAGTGAAGGTGGGTGTGGGGGGCTGTGGGGGGCTAGAGGCCTGAGTCTGGGATAGTGTGGGGAGAGGATCAGTAAGCAAGAGTGGGGCTTCTCTCACTTGATGGAATCCACCTCTTCTTTTTGGGGCAGCATGAGTGAGCTGTCTCTGAGCTCAGACACATTTTGGTGATGGTGACTCATGACTGCAGCATGGAGAGCAGCTGAGTTTGTGGTGGACTGAACCCAGCCTCATTACTAACTTCGCTGTGGGACTGAAGTTCTGAGAAATGCTGTGTCCAGAAGGGCACCACGAAAGCATGGCCTGCTTCAGGATCACAATGGGCAATTGCTGTGTGTGCAGGAAATGTTCAGTAGGGTCCTTCTTTCAAGTCAGCCAGAGAGCAAAGGAGGCACATGGTCCTAGAGTTTGTATATGGCGATGGCAGTAATGGTCCTGATAACAGTGATGATGGACCAGAGTAGAGAAGTAATGAAGCTAATGATGTTGGGGAACAAGGAGTTGATGGTGGTGACAATGATGTTGTTGTCGCCAACAACATCAACATCATGGTGGTGACAGTGAGTGATGACATTGCTGTCAATGATGGTGACAATTAAGATTATGGTATGGAGATGATAATAGTATTGATAGTGTTGACAATGATGAATTATTAGAATTATTGGAACTGGGATTATTGGAATTATTGGAGATGATGTGTTGACAATGATGATGGTGGTATGTTCAGATGCTAATGGTGATATTGCCAATAATGAATGATAGTATGTTCACGATGATGACAGTGTTGCTAGAAATGATGGTTATGAGTTAAGGTGTCGATGTTGTTGACAACGATGATACATATTAACAGTGTTGATGGTGACAAAGATAATAATGGTAGAGATAAGAATGCTGGTGCTGACAAAGATGGCTCACACTTGGCTGTGAAGGGCCTAGATATGAACTGTGACCAGGAGAGAACTGTACTCTTTGGTCAGGGTATTGGAATCAACTTTGGTACTAGGAAAGTGGCTACCAGGCTGATATGTGGTGGGCCACTGAGTCATATGATAATATGCAGCTGTCAGGAGAGATGAAGTCATTAAATTTTCCTATGCATGGATGTAAATGGAATCTATTATGCTGAGTGAAATAAGTCAGAGAGAGAGAGAAAGACACAGGATGGTCTCACTCATCTATGGGTTTTAAGAAAAATTAAAGAATTCTTGTAATCATTTTCAGAGACAAAAGGGAGGAGGGCTGGAAGTTACAGCCCACTTCATGAACCTCACCACAAAGAGTGATGAGTTTAGTTAGAGAAATAACAACATTGCGAACTATCCTAACAATGAGAATATATGAGGGAAATAGAAAGCCTGTCTAAGGCCCGGAGAGATAGCACAGCGGTGTTTGCCTTGCAAGCAGCCGATCCAGGACCTAAGGTGGTTGGTTCAAGTCCAGGTGTCCCATATGGTCCCCCGTGCCTGCCAGGAGCTATTTCTGAGCAGATAGCCAGGAGTGACTCCTGAGCACTGCCGGGTGTGACCCAAAAACAAAACAAAACAAAAGAAAGCCTGTCTAGAGTACAGGTGGGGGCAGGGTGGGGAGGAAGGATATTTGGGACATTGGTGGTGGGAATGTTGCACTCGTGATGGGGAGTGTCCTCTTATATGACTGAAATACAACCACAATCATGTTTGTGACCAAGGTGTTTAAATAAAAAATATTATTAAAAAAAAAGAAACAGAAACAGTAAAGCTGGGTGTGGGGGATCCTCCTGGCATAGGAACAGTGTGTCTGGAGTGTGAGTGGGCTATATTTCGGTATTCCTACCCTCCCACAGAGGGTGCTGGGACATGCCTTCCTGGCATTCTTCAAAAGGAAGAAGTCTGGCCTGGGCAGGTGAGGGTGATCGTCTGCAGGGAAGACACCAGCAGGAGTGAGTTTCCTTGACCTATTAGTCTGTGCTGAGTCTGGCCCAGGACAGGTAGGCCTATATGCATCCCAGGACACATGCTGCTCTGGATCCAGGAAGAAAAATTCCAGACCCCAGTTGAAAGGATGTGATCAGGGAGCGATTGAAGACATGCTGCGTGAAATCAGAGCTGCTGGTCTCGAACAATCGGGGCTTATTTATTTTCACATGCCTTTCACAAAGCTCAGGAATCATAAAGGTCCCCTACGTGCTCTCTCTGTCCGACAAGTTAACTCCTGCCATGGCCAGTCCTCCTGCAATGTGACTTCCTGTGTACAACGCCATTTCCACATCCCAGATGATGGTTCACTTATATTATACAAAATCCAATGCATCCACGGTAATGGGTCCCCTCTCAGCATGCATCCGTCATGTACCATCTCCTGCCTCCACCTCTACACATGGAGTCCTTGGCACAAATATGTCCTCCCCTGGGGCCTGACTCTCAGGGGCCTACCATCTCCATGCTTCATGCTCACATCTCATGCTTTGTGCCTTAGACAACCATGTGAAAGACACAGCTCTGGTCCCTTCTCAGGGTGGGTTGGGGAAGAGTTCAAGTGCCATCATGATGGGGTATGAGAGAGCCAAGCTTGAACTGTATCCAGAGCAGGTAAGTGACATCCAGCAGGACTTCCTACATGATGTTATCATCTCCAGTAACACCATCCACATCATCACAGTGACAGTGCTGGTGATGAGGGTATTAGAGTTGATGATGGTGTTGATGATAATGATGGTGACAATGATGATGGTAGTTTAGAGATAATGGTGGTGTGGAGGAAGTGACATGAGAAATAAGATGGGGGGAGAGGGAGCTCTCCAGGCAAGTGTGAGAGGGGAAGGAAGGCTTGGGCAATCTGGCAATTGGAGTGATATAACAATTACATTAGCTCCCTTTTATTGACTACTGCCTTCTACAGGGAGATTGAGGCTTTGCAGGCCGTGAATTGCTCAATTGCCTAACAGTACCTCTTCCAGCTGCACAGAAGTTTGAAAGTGTCCTTTTGATGTTGAAGGTGGCCGGATGAAGATTAGCTGCCATTATTATTCTCATTCCTTCTTGTAACTGTTTCCCTTAAACTCCATGTTGACATCCTCTGCTTCTGACATAAATGCTGCTGATTAACTTCATCGGTCTTGTTACTACTTGGGGAGGGTCAGTGTCTGAGTTCAAGTCCAGTGCTGACCCCTGCAGAGGTGAGCAAGAAATGAATCTGTAGCAGGGACCAACTCAGCCTGGCCTAGTGATGGACAGGAAGAACATGGAGAGAGGGGCTGGGAAGATGGGGCACAGGGATGATCAGAGGCCCTTCAAGAACCATCTAGGTTGTCCCTGTCCTCTGGGTCTTCCCTGCCCCATTCATTCCTCTCTGTCTCCTTATCTGCCAAGACTGGAAATTCAGGACAGTAACCCAGTCTGCTCTGTTCAGCCTCAAGATGGTCTTGTGATGCACACAGTGCTGACCCATCTGGTCTTGCTGGGCTGGTTGCAAGGTTCGATGGCCCAGTTCATCCCACTGCAGAGGTCTCTCTGGGGCCCTTTCTAACCTAGCCCATCCTTTAGCCACGTGTACTTGGTTGCTAAATGGCCCGATATAGTGCTGCTGAGGAGTGTTGGTTTGGTGGCCTTTCAGCATCAATTATCATGGTTCCAGTTTTGGCCCTCCTGGTCTTGGCTTGAGGAGGCCTTGACAAGCCCTGGGGGAGACCTATAAGCATTTCCACACACCGCCACCACAACAATCCTCACTGGCAGTCTAGCTTGTCCATTGACCCATCAGTAGGTTGTCATAGACATGAATCATGGGAGGCTGGGCCAGGTAGGCAGAGAGGAGGAGAGAGGTGGAGAGAGAGAGAGAGAAAGAAAGAGAGAGAGAGAGAGAGAGAGAGAGAGAGAGAGAGAGAGAGAGAAAGAGAGAGATGAGATGCTATGTTCCTGTGTTCCTGGGGGTACAACTTGCCCCCCCCCACCACTGCCTCCACCAGACTCTGCAGGGAGATTTTTCTGAATAATGGAACATTTTCCTGTTTTAATCAGATGCAATTTTGCAAGCGGTTTTTATGATTTAGCAAGTCCATTAAAACTGGCATTTGTTCTGCTCTGACACTCGAAAGGGGCTCCACAGAGCATAAACATTGGAAATTACTCGTAAGGAGAGACAATATTAAAATCCCCAGCCTGGGCCGGTTTGTCTGAGAGATTCTGTTATCAAGCATCCTGCCAGTTCTCCTCATAGTGCCTGGGCCCTCAGTAGACGGCCTTGCTGTGCAAATAGGCCAGGGACATGGAGCTGGGGCAGACAAAATGTATGATTTTAGTACCTTCTAAAACCAGGTGTCAAGAAGCAGGTGGGGTCATAGGGAGTCAACTAGAAAGGCAGATTTCAGGGAATCAAATCTCTGGGAAGTTGGGGAGTGCCCAGAAGTTGTTTCCTGCCCACAGTGACTGTAGATCCCATTGGCAAGGCATGAAGGAGACCAGTTTCATGGCTGCCCTGTGGCCAGGCCTCAGATCTTTGTTCTCTGTTCTTATGGACCCATTATATGTGCACTCTCCCAGCACAATTGCAGATGTTATCTCTCTCTCTCTCTCTCTCTCTCTCTCTCTCTCTCTCTCTCTCTCCAGCAAATCTCTGGGGAACATTTTCCTCTTCCCAAGAATGCAGATACAAGACAAGAAATCACAAAAGGTAAAACCTGGCAGCTCCCATGGCATACAATGATGAATTTATGCAAATAGCAAGCTCATGAAATATATTTTAAAAAGCCAAGACTAGAGGAAAATATTTGCTGCTAACATTTCAGGTCAAGTGTTAGTGTTTTGATACCAAGGTTCAATTTTAAATTGAAGGAAACAGCAAGAATCAAATGGGGGGGGTGTCAGGGGGTGGTTTCATTTGCCTAAGACACAAATTGGCAGAGAAAATGAATATGATTGATAAACTGGGCTTAGGAGACCTTTTACCTTAATTTATAGCTAAAGAAGGAAAAAAAAACTATAACAAGATATTGATGAGACTTTCAGGTAATGTAGAGGAGAAAATATAAATTTATTCTCCCTTCCAGTTCCCCAGTAAACAAAGATACACTCATTCACAGGAACACAGGGTAGATATCCACCACTTTGCTAAAACTAGAGAGTGAGGATCAGTGGTGACAGGCAAGCAGGAAAACCCTAAGAGGGCCAAAGGAGGAGAACTGAAAGGTAGGGGTCCAGCACCGGATACCCAATGGTCCTGGGTTCAGGAACAGGCTAGGACAGATCAGAGTCTTCATGCATTGGAAAGGAGGCTGTAGGGGCAAAGGAAAAGGTTCAGGACTTTGCCTTCAGCAATGAAGGTTTTAGAATACAAAGACCCAGAGTAGGGCCTGCCTGAAGCACTTTAAGTATACCACCAACCTTGAACGCTAGATCCTAACAGTTCTGCCCTCTGTGATCCCCCACATTGTGAGTGATTTTCAGCTGCACTCCAGCAGGCACATGTATGACTACCACCAAAGGGATGTGACCCCTTAAGTATGTGTGTAGGTACCGAATCTAGGAAATGGGACTGCTGGAGAAACCAGGTGAGCTTGCACAAGATTGAGGCAGAGAAGTTTCCAGAACTGGACACCTCTTAAATTTAGGAAAACTCCCAAGCTAGTAAGATAAAACTAAAAGCCCATGGGAGAACCTTGCTGAGAAATTTCAGAGCACTGGACACCAGAAAGAGTTTAAAATGAGCAGAGATCAAAGGCACAGATGATGAGCCAAGATAACGTTTGTACTGATACTAGAAAATGGTGGAAGGAACTATCTCAGGCTCTAAGTGAAAATAGCTGTCAACCTCATAGGTGACACAAAACTGAAGTATTTTTCTTTTCCTTTTTTGTTTTCTTTTTGAGAGAGAGAGTGTAAGAAAGGCCATTTTCAGATATAAAAATGATGGAGAGTTTTTAACCGGAGCTTTGCTTCTATTTACTCTAGAATAAAATGCAAGAAAGCGTCACAGCAAGTACAAATCACCGTGTATGTCAGAGAATTAAAACCAGATGAAGGTGTTCAAAACAAACAAAACAAGCGCATAATAATGACAAATTGGAAGCCATCAATCCAGGTGGAACTGGAACAGCAGAAACCAGAGACGACTGGTGGGTGATAGGAGTTCAAGCGAGGTGTTCTGAGCCTCTTGTTCGCTTTGAGAGGAAATCAGAGACAGCCCTTCACTGAGGGGAGACAGGCAATCAAAATTAAAGGATATTTTAAAAAGTCAAAATAGAAGGCAATGCTTCCAACCCAGCAGAGATGGATAGAGAAGAGCTTTTTGTGAGCCCTGACAAGGAATGAAGTGGCAGTTCAGAGCTCAAGGGAGGTGTGGAATAAACTGGTGTTTTCTGAAGATGCTCAGAGTGGGATTTCTAATTCCACATGCAAGTCCATGGGTTAATAACACCTTTCAGTCCTCTGACCCTGACTAGGGTCACAAGGTGGTGGATCATGAATGGCAAGAACGAAGGTTCCTGTTCTCTTCTCCCCAGAGGCTTTGCAGCTACCAGCTTGCAAAGGTCCACAGGACTAAAAACCTAAGCTGATCTGTAAGGAGGCATGGCTAAGCAAAATTCCACTCTCTAATAGCCCAGGTGAGACCTGGATCTAGGCCCTCTGTCCCTTCTGGATCCAGATCAGCATCCTCTGGGATCTTAAACAGTGTCTGCTTTAGGTGTCCATGTTTGGGAAGAATTTATAAGTGACACAGAGTAAATAACAAAACACCAAATCAAATGGGAGCATTAAATCCAAGAGAGAAGTAACTGTAAAAAATGTAAATGAAAGTTACTTCTTAAGATGAAGATGACCAGAAAGGATTTATTTTTAAAATTTGTGTTATTTATCAGATGCTATATCTTAAAAGTAAGAATGCAGAAAATGTGAACATAAAATAGAAATTGTGATAAGATATATCAGTCACATACCGATTCAAGAAACATCATAAAGTTCTTTTTATTGATAATAGGACTGGCAGATAACTCAGCTGCATGAGGCCCTAAGTTCCTTCCCTGGTACAGTCTGCTATTTTTCTACCCCATCTGCCCCCATGGGTGTGGTCTCTAGATAAGAAAAAAAGACTAGAGAGAAAGAAATTACATAATATTTAGAGGGACTATTTGCCATGAATATAGAATAAGTCTAAACTTGCAGGAAGCTAATAATATGGCCTAAAAATATATAAAGTCAAAACTGACGGCATCACAAGGAGAAATTTACATCTCTAAGAGCATAATGATAATTACAACTTAGTGCACAGCCATTGATAAATTAAGCAGATAAAAATAAGCAGGGACAAAAGGGTTTGAAAAAATACAACCAACACACTTGGGTGGCGTTGCCAGCTGAGAACGCGCTCGCTTTGCAAATCACACGCCACACTTACGAAAATAGGCTGGGTACGGCCCTGAAACGAGGCTCAGCAAACACCTAGAGAACTGGGAGCATCAAGATGTCTTGGTGGAACTGCAGTGTAATTCTGTTAGGATCCACCTGACAGCCCCTCAACAGGGTTCTCCACGGTGGGGGAGCAGGACTTCTCAGCACCACTCCCTTGAGTGACAGGTAATGGGGACAAGTCACACATTATTAGGCCTCCTGACAATACATATGTACATTTATAGTTGTACGTAATTATACTTTTATTTCGGGGTGGGGGCTATCCCTGGTGGTGCTCAGGGCTTCTGGCTCTGCATTTTAGGGATCACTCCTAGCTGGGCTTGAAGGGGACCCTCTGGGGTGCCAGGGATAGACCCTGGATCTGCCATGTGCAAGGCAAGCATCTTACCTGATACATTCTCTCTCCTGGCCCCATGGTCATGAATTTTAAAACTTAGATAGCTCATAGGTCCAAGAAAGAAAAAAAAAAGAAAATTAGAAAACATTAGAAGATGTAAAAGAATATGACAATATGATCAAAACATGTAAAAGAAAACATGGAAAAGCCAAGTATGTATTGTGGGAAGTCATAAATATGTAGCCACAAATGCTTAAATTCTACCAAAGGAAGATGAAGAAGGAAGATGATGAAGTTGAGTTCAACTCAATAAAGTTGGATGAGGGGTGGTGTGACTTGGAGGGAGACACTTATATGTGGGGCCTTGAAGGAGTGTGGAGGCAGGGAGAAGATGCAAAAGGCATACTTACATGATTCTTCTGTGAAGGGCCAAGTTTGATCTCTGACTCCACATGGTCTCCTAATCAACCCTTGGAAGCAATTTCTGAGCACCATGGTGGGAGTAGCACCTGAACACTGCCAGATGTGACCCCAACCCCCCAAAATTTGGAAAAGAAAGACAAGATAAACCCAAAGAAGGAAGGTAGAAAGGAAATAAAAAAGTATTATAAGAGAAGAGCTCGATAAAATCAGAATCCTTAGGAAAAAATAATAAATGAGAACGTTGACAGTACTGAGACACACGCACACAGAGTGGCATTTTAATAGCATTAAGATTGATAAAAAGCTACAACTCTAGACAGTGGAGCATTTTAAAATCAGGATCTAATGTGATTACCTTTTTATAAATATACTAAGAACCACAAATAAAACACATAATTTTCTAGGAAAAAAATAACTTACTCAGAAGAAATTTAAAATTCAGAGTGGGTCCATGATCAGTGAGGAAATTGAGTAAGAAACTAAAATTGTACCTTCATCAACAGCAGCTATGACTAAGCAAGCCTGCATGTGGGGCAGAGCTATTCAATAGTTTAGGAACTAGGAATAAGCTGGGGACAAAGTACGTGAAACCACTTTGCTTCCCAGACTCAAAGGTGCAATCAAATCACTTGAATCTACTTCCAGGGACGATTCCAGATGGGGCTGGCGATTTCTCTGTTCTCTCAAGCTCCCAGGCAGTGACCCAGACAGACTTTAAATGAGTTCCTGAGATGAAAAGAAAGAACCCAATGGAGGGTCACACAAAGGTGACCGTCCCCAAGTTCCAGGGGAGGAGGCTGCAAAAGATGACAACTGGTTTTGATTAGCACATGCCAAGGACAAGGATGATGAGGATCAAATCCAAGTGTACAAGAAAAGTACACTACTCACTGCACCATCTCTCCAGCCCCTGAGGAGCTATTTTATGTAACAAAAGCATGATCCTTATTGGTCATGGCAAATTATAATAACAGAAGTTAGACAAGAGAACCAAAGCATGTAGAAGCAAGCGAGAAATTCCTTTTATCTAAATTATTTTTTAAAAATAAATTATTTGGGGCCCGGGAGATAGCATGGAGGTAGGGTGTTTGCCTTTAATGCAAAAGGTCATCGGTTCGAATCCCGGTGCCCCATATGGTCTCCCGTGCCTGCCAGGAGCAATTTCTGAGCATGGAGCCAGGAGTAACCCCTGAGCACTGCCGGGTGTGACCCAAAAACTGCAAATAAATAAATAAATAAATAATTTAATTGAATCACCATAAGATACACCATTTCAAAGTTGTTCCTGATTGAATTTCAATTATAGTGTCCAACACCCATCCCTTTGCCACTGCATATCTCCCACCACGATGTTCCCATTTTCTTCCTGTCCTCCCCACTGCCTTCTCCTCTTATAGCCTCGATGGTAGATTCTCTCTCTCTATCCCTCCCTCTCTCTCTCCTTTCTTCTCTATCTCTCTCACACCCTCTTTTCCTGTTTTAGACACTATAGTTTGCCATATTTTTACTAAAGGGGTATTGAGCATTTCAATTCCTTTAGGCTCCTTGAAGATGGTGATGGTGAAAGTGTCATGGATGGAAAAGGGAAAGAGGGAGAGTACAGAGTACATCCACATACCCTAGACTTGTGGGTCTCAGAGAAGATGGAATGATATTTAAGGCAAGGATCAAGAAAGTTGATGGGGGCCAGAGAAATAGCACCGTGGTAAGGTGCTTGCCTTGCAAGCAGCCAATCAAGGACTGATGGATCCCATATGGTTCCCTGAGCCTTCCAGTAGTGAGTTCTGAGCGCAGAGCCAGAAGTAACCCCTTAGCGTCTCAGGGTGTCACCCCCTCCCAAAAAAATAGTTGATGGGAAACTCAGACCAATGCGAATTGAAATTCTTGACAAGCCACTTTTCTCCTTGGATGTGATGGTAACACCATTTGAGGGTTTGGGATGGAGAGAGTATAGGGCTAAGGCTGTTTTGCACATGGCCAGTCTCAATTTGATCCCTATGCTGTATCTAGTCTCCTGAGCACCATCCAGGAGGGATTCCTGAGCAGTGCTGAGTGTGGCCCCAAATCCCCATCAAAATATTTTTCAGAGTTTTTCTTCTAAAATGAGAGTGGATAATTCTAAAGTAACGATTCTTTATCCCAACATGTCAGTGCTTCAGTGAAAGGACAGGCTTCTGGTCCGGCCAGCCCAGAACGAAGTATGTCCAGCTCCAGGACCGGCCTATAAATGCCAAGATCTCAAGGTATGTTAAACAACACCCAAGAACCCCAAGCATTGGAGATAAAAAGAGGGAGAAAATTAAAGTTCTCGAGAGATAATTCAAGAGCTAAGGTGCTTGCTTTGTATGACCCAGTTTGGTCCCCCAGCACCACATATGATCTTCTGATCTATGCCAGGAGATATTTTTGAGCACTGAGCCAGGAGTATGCCCTGAGCATTTCTGTAACTACCAGAGTGTGTGGTGGGTGGGGAGCGAAAATGGATTTCAGCAGAGACTGTCAAAGCAAGCACTGTGAGCATCAAGTAGATGCTACCTGGTTAGGGCCTCAGTAATCCGCCATCCCCTGAGTATGCTCAGATGTAGCCCTGATGCCCCCAAATATCAATCCTCAAGCCCTTGCACAAAACCTGAGCATTGCTAGGTGGCTCACTGGGCCACTGAGCATTGCTTGGGAAGCCTCTCAAAAATAAATAAATAAATAAATAAAAAGAACACCAGAGGTCGGAGAGATAGCACAGTGGTTGGGCATTTGCCTTGCATTCAATTGATCCAGAATGGACAATGGCATCCTATACGGTCCCCTGAGCCTGTTAGGAGCAATTTCTGGGCACAGAGCCAGTTGTATCCCCTGAGTGCCACTGGGTATGACCCAAAACCTAAATAAATAAATAAATCAATAAATAAATAAAAAAGAAACAAGTGTAGAAGAAAGATACTGACAGTAGGGTACTTACCTTGCATCCTGGCATTTCATATGTTTTCCTGAGATCTGCCAATGGTGATTCCTGAATACCTCTTAATATAGCCCAAAACCCAGAAAAAAAGTTAAAAATAAATATGGGGGGTTAGGTATGAGGTGAACTTTGGAACATTGGTAGAGGGAGATTGACACTGCTGGTGGTAGAATTGGTGCTGAAATATTGTATGTCTAAAGTTTAACTAAAATAACTTTGTAAATTACAATGATTTAAATAAAAATTAAAATATATATTGAAGAGATAGTATACAAGGGTGAGGCACTTGCCTTGCATGAAGCCAACCCAGTTTCTATCCCTGGCATCTCATATACTACCAGAGGCAATTTTTGAGTACAGAGTCAGAATTTACTCCTGAAGATTGCTAGCTGTGACCCCCAAACCACATATTTTTTTAATAAAAACAAATAAAATGTCATGGTAAGTTTCTCAGGGAAATTAAGATCCTATATACAACAAACATATGTTCATATATATAGTATACATGCATAGGATAACGTGATATAAAACACAAAGGACCTCTGGAAAATATGTATATGCACATTCATTGAAGATTTCCTAAACTTTTCAAATTGAAGAGAAAGTTAAAATGAGAAGGTCAAAGAAACCTTGAGAGAGAACAACAAAAAACACACAAAAATTATAAAGGAAAAGATGAAAGACGTTGAAGATCAATTCAGGCAACCCGCTTCAAAGAATTCCAGGGAGGAAACAGAGGGAAGGAAATTCTCCAAATAACACAGGACAGAACTTCCCAAGCAAGAGAGAGACTCATCCAAAAGGATGTGCCCAGTGGATGTTCAAGAGAAAAAACACAGCACAGTTCACAATAGCTTGAATCTGCAAGCAGCGAGTGGCCTAAGATTACATGATTGGAGAAGGAAACAGGTCATGTATATATGGACAAGGCATAACCACCTCTCACTCGGCTGTAAGGGAAAAGAAAGTCATGAAATTTGCTGCCACACAGATGGAGCAGGAGAGGATGGTACTGCATAGTGAATCAGAGAGGATGGACAGACAAACAGAGAGACAAAGAGCGCGTCTTCTCAAATATGGGACATGCATAGCAAGTGCTAAGTGCAGTGGAAACTGAGGTCTCAGCAGGAAGCTAGGGGATCAGAGTTGAGGGATTCTGGTTTGATGGTGGAGGGAAGGGGACACATGCTTGGGGAGTGTGGCGCTAGACTAGTTCAGGTTGAAATCCTTCTAATTATAAACCATAGTGTCCAAAATAAACTTAAAAGAAAATTAAACAATTGTAGAGGAGCGGACCATGTGGGATAATGGGCATCAAATCTAACCTAATTAAAAAATGTTTTTTTTTTTTTTTGTTTTTGGGTCACACCTGGCAGTGCTCAGGGGTTACTCCTGGATCCATGCTCAGAAATTGCTCCTGGCAGGCACAGGGGACCATATGGGGCACCGGGATTCGAACCGATGACCTTTTGCACGAAAGGCAAACGCCTTACCTCCATGCTATCTCCCGGGCCCCTAATTAAAAAATGTTTTTAAAGTAACCAAAATGAATAATCATTGAGGACCCCCAGGCTAATGGAAGATTGGGTTGGGGGAATCCTTACCAAGCAAATTTCGGTCTTGTCTCCAACTGTATGAGCCAGATGGTATAAGAGAGTACAAAGCTGGGGCGATAGGATAGTCAGGTAGGGTGGTTTGTCTTGCCCATGGCCAACCTGGGTTCAATCCCAGATATTCCATTTGGACTCTTAAGCACTATCAGGAGTGATCACTGAGCATAGAGCCAGGAGTAAGCCCTGAGCATCACCAGGGGTGGCCCAAAGAGGAAAACTTAAAAAAGAAGACAATGCTTCCAGCTATGTTCTTGAAACCCAGAGACCTATTTCCTAAAACTCACAGAAGCTTCTCCCTCCTTTCTCTGTGCTTGGGGTTCACTCCTCAAAGTGCTCGGGGACCATGTGGTGCCAAGGATTGAATCTAGGGCTCCTACATGCAAAGCCTGTGCTCTAGCCTTTTGAGCTGTCTCTCAGGCCCTCAAACCCCATTTTTAATTGGGCACAACTGCAGAACAAATAGATTTTTCAGGCAACAGGATTGAATTAATTTATCTTTCATGCACTCTTCCTTGGGAATGTACTCTGAGGAGCGTGTTGTTCTTGAAACAGGGCATGGGTCTAGAGGCAGGCATTCAAGAAATAGAAAAACATGCTGCCTCCATCCACACAGCATTTGGGGGTAATGCCATGACTCTGGCTCACTTTGGCTCACCCTACTCCCTACAGAATCCCCTTTACTGGGAACTAGGATAAGTAAAGACTTTTTTAAAGTACTTTTTAGGGTTAGAATGATAGTATAGTGGGTGGGAGAGCTTTTGCCTTGCACTCAACTGAACCAGTTAGATTCATGTCATCCCTGGCATCCAAGCCTGCCAGAAGCAATTCCTGAGCAAAGATCTAAGAGTAATCCCTGAGCACTACCAAGTGTGGCCCAAACAAATAAACAAGTAGTTTTTTTTTAGCAGAAATAAAATAGAGGCTTCTAGAATCATTATTGGTATGATGGGACATTGGAAAACAACAAAACAGGAAGAACAATATAAAGATAAATAATGTAAGCCTACAGCAGCAAGAATGAGTAATGGTTGGGCAAAGTTTTACAAAATTCTCTGAAAGGACTCTAACTGGCTGGGGCCTTAAACAATATGTTCCTAAACTAGACCAGACAATCATTGATTGATTTTTGACCCCAAAACAGTGCTCGTAGAGGGTGGGAGAAAGCACGGAGAGCAGGAAGGGTGGGGATACAGACATTAAGCATTCTGCCACATCCCAGGGAATCAATAGGTATGTGTAAAGTACATAAATCAGGATCTGTCCTTAAAACAAACCAAAAAAAGTCGTACTTAAGAGATACAAGAGTAATTACCAGGATGAATCAATGGAAATGATAACAATGCTCCCCTGGGGAACAGGATGGGGAGGGGGTCACTGAAGGAGCAGAGCTGCTGCATTTCATTATCAGTCTCTTGGTACTTTGGGGTCATTTAAATCATTGGTTCTATTTGGACAGGAAAACAGCCTCTCCTTTCAGGTCCTGGCAGGCTCTAAATACTTGCAGATTGAAAAGATGTTATTTTGTCATGGATGCAAAGAGGAGTCCTGTAGTTTGAGGGAGACATAAGCGACAAACAGATCGAGTGCCTGTTCCCAGCATAGTCACCTGAAAATAAGACAGGAGGACCAGGCAGCCCCTTAGTAGGACTGGGAGTGTCTTCCAAGCACCGACTAGCCAAAAATCCTCCTCACTGAGGTCCTACCTGGGCCCCACTTTTACAGGACATTGTTAATACTTCGGTCATAAAACACAATTTTGGGGGCCCAGGGGTAGCTCAGTAGCAAAGACTTGGTATGGAAATGTGAGTCACTTGAGTTTGATCTCCAGCATCACCCCATGAGCACAAGCTTGGTGTTCTCTGGTGTTTGTTGTTCCGGGTGTGACATCATGGCTAAGGAGCACATCCCCAAGAACTGCCAACACAGAAGCTAAAGGTGCTGACCCCTGGTTGCTGCATAAGCAAAATTAATAACCAAGGAAAGTGGATATTAAAACAAAGAATTTTGGGTGGGGTGGGTGGCATGGAACTAGGTCATACCTGGTAGCACTCGGTTTACTTCTGGCTTTGTGCTCAGGAATCACTCCTGGCAGGCTCAGGAGATCATATGAGATTCTGGGCATCAAACTGGGTCAGTCACTTGCAAAGCAAATGTCCTCCTCATTGTGGTATCACCCTGGGTCCCTCAGCTCTGATTCTTAAGTGAGCCACGGTCCTCCTCTTCTTGGGTCTTGTTCTTGGAAGGGATCCTAGGTTGCCTGACTTGTCAACAGTCACATGTTTATGGTGAAGAGAGCTGAGCTTCATGGTCAGTACCAGTATCTGGCCTCCATGCCCTCTCCCCAGGAACTGGTGTGGTGTCACATGACTGCTTAGTCCCCTTCTCAGCTCAGGAACAAGACTATCAGTACTGTGAGAAATTGCTCCCTGCAGGTCCAGAGCAATAGTACAGTGGTTAGGGCATTTGCCTTGCATGCAGCTGACCCTGGTTTAATCCTCGGCATCCCATAGAGTCCTCCAAGTCTGTAATCCTTGTGTGCAGAGCCAGGAGTAACCCTGAGCATTGCTGGGTATGACCCTAAAAAGTAAAATAAAGAAATAAAGCAATTGTTCCCTGGTTCCTGTGGTCTGTTATAATGGGGTCAGAGATTTGTGATATTTGCCTCTTATCCTCTTCTCCACATTCAGATCTCCATGAAGCGGTCCCCCCATGTTTCTGAGACTTTCCCACCAAATCACCGATCACTGTGCTGAGGGGATGGGTACAACCTACTCCAGGGCATATGTCTGAGACTTCCCAGAAGGGAAGATTCTCAGGAGTCAACACTGGCCTGCCCACCCAAGGAGAAAGCTCACAGCTCCACAGAGTCAGGGAAAGAGCCGCACAGATTGGCAGTGCCCGGGTGCCCCCCCAATCTAGTCCTGTTTCAGAAACTCATTGTATGTTCTTCATTCTCCAGAGAGGGCATCTTCTAGCCCACATTTCCTCCACAGTCGGGGAGCAGCTTTGCAAACTGGCTGCTGACCTGAGATAATAACATCCAGTCTAGGAACCTTTCAACTG
>PVKC010009420.1:0-26843 GCA_004027635.1 Crocidura indochinensis
GGGGCCGGGCGGTGGCGCTGAAGGTAAGGTGCCTGCGCTAACCTAGGATGGACCACGGTTCGATCCCCCAGTTCCCCATATGGTCCCCCGTGCCTGCCAGGAGCGACTTCTGAGCGAATAGCCAGGAGTAACCCCTGAGTGTCACTGGGTGTGGCCCAAAAACCAAAAAACAAAAAAAAGAACTCATTACTATTGGGAAAACACTCTTTTCCTCTGTGGCATTTGTGCAGGAGAATCACTAGGGAGCCTGGCACGTACAGTTCAGAGTGAGAAATGCAAGCAGATGAACCATAACAATATCTTTTTTGTGTGTTTCTTTTTGTTTGTTTGTTTTTGCTTTTCAAAAGCAAAACTGACTCTGTGGGGTCGAAGAAATAGCACGGAGGTAAGGTGTTTGCCTTGCATGCAAAAGGATAGTGATTAGAATCCTGATATCCCGTAGGTCCCCTGAACTTGCCAGGAGTGATTTCTGAGCATAGAGCCAGGAGTAACTCCTGAGTGCTGCTCGGTGTGACCCAAAAACAAACAAACAAACAAACAAACTGACTCCAATGAATCTTTTCCTGAATGCTTGGTTTATTATTTTTCTACCACCACCTGGCTTCACCAGACCCATCAGCCTAAGAAGTTAGAAACACGACTTCTGGGGTGATCCCTCTACTCGTGGTTCTCACATTTCTGCCCCCCTGTGTGAATGTGATTTTGCACACATAGATACATACACATATGCATCTGTGTCTATATATTTGTATGTGTGTTGGAGGGTGATGAATGTCACTATTCCTGCCCTATGCTTCCTTCTCCCCGAAGTCATACTGGGTTCTGTTGAGACAAAGTTAAGTTGAGGAATAAGGACACCTTTCCCCTTACAGACTCCCCTGGACCCATTAAAGGGGAAAAAGGAGAAAAAAGAGAAAAGGCAAAGAAGAAAGGTCAAGAACTCAAGTGTTCAGATTGGAAGTCAGAGGCAGACCTTTCTTCAGCAAGAAAAAAACGGAAGGAAGAGCCCAAAGACAGGTATTGGGGTCGACTCAGAGTGGGTGGGGAGAAAGCTCTATTTTAATTATGTCCTCTTTTGGCAGCCATTTATATAACTTTACTTATACTCCCAAAATAGGGGAGTTGGTTCTCTCAGTCTCTCTTATGGTACCCCTTCTAGGGGACTTCTTTGAGAAACTCCAAAGACCTTCGAGACTCTCCCTCTGCTGGTATCACAGAAAAGCTTTTGGGAATTGATATAAATTCTCCTAGAACCCACCCAGGTGATAGCCTTGGTGCAGACAAACCTCAGTTGGTGGCCCCTCCCATAGAAGCTCCATGTATTAAACCTTTTAACCATCCAAAGACTGATTCTAGGATCCCAGTTCAAGACTCATGGCATGAGGGGGCCTCCCCAAAGTTGTGTTTCTTCCCTGTACTTTTAGTCCTTCACAGCCTTCCTGTCTAGACATAATCACCAATCAGGACATATTTTCATGGTAAGCAATAGTGCCTGTGACTTAGTAAACATTCTGTCCACCTTTGTCAAGGCTCCAGGCTAAAGGAAACTTACTTTTCCAGAAAGAAGTGTTTTCTTAGGTCTTTCTCCAACTTTCCTGTTTAGTGATGATGAGAAGCTGAGGGCTAGGATTTACCCAAGATCACACAACAATTATATGACAGATTGGGATTCAAATCTTTGTGATAAGCATCTGCAGAACAGAACCAGCATCTGTCTCAACTATAGGCCCATTTCCCTTTGCTCATCACAGCCAACATCCTCGAAATTATGACTTCTGATTGGACCAAGTGCCCTATCATAGAAATAGATAAAAGCTGTTGGGAGAGCCAGGCAGTTCACTGAGGGGTTAGAGAGTCTGCAGGTGCTCAAGCCCTTTCTGTGAGCATCGCCCCAGCCCTCTACTTGCCTTTGGACCTAGTATATCCTCTGCTAGAAACTGGGTTTTGTTTTTTTTTTTGGTTTGTTTGTTTTTTTGGTCACACCCGGCAGTGTTCAGGGGTTAATTCTGGTTCTGCACTCAGAAATTGCTCCTGGCATGCAAGAGGGATCATATAGGGTGCCAGGATTTGAACCACTGTCAGTCCTGGATCAACTGCTTACAAGGCAAACCGCCCTATTGCTGTGCTATCTCTTTGCCCCCTAGAAACTCATTTTAAGGAATTAACCAGGTTACAACATAAGATTGATCTGTTCTGTGTGTCATATTTCTCAATTGTCATTTCTGAAACTTCTCCCAACCCTTTTAATTTGGACTTAATTTTTTTATTTCATTCATATTTTTATTTTTATTTCTTTCAGTGCTAGGATCATTCCCAGACCCTCACACATGCCAGACATATGCTCTACCACTAATCTACACTGCTGGCCCTGTGCCTTTTTGTTTTTGTCTTTGTTTTGGGACCCTACCTGGCAGTATGCTGTATGTACCTACTTCCACCATGGTGGTCCTGGCAGTGTTAAGACCACCTAGTGATGGGGATCAAACCCAAGCCTCCTGCATGCAAAGCATGGGCTTACCTTTTTTTTTTTTTTTTTTTTTTTTTTTTTGGTTTTTGGGCCACATTCAGTGACGCTCAGGGGTTACTCCTGGCTATGCGCTCAGAGGTCACTCCTGGCTTGGGGGACCATATGGGAAACCAGGGGATCAAAACGCGATCCGTCCTAGGCTAGCGCTGGCAAGGCAGGCACCTTACCTCCAGCACCACCGCCCGGCCCCATATTTTTTATTTTAATTTAGGCACTGTGATTTACAACACTGTTAATGGCTAGGTTTTTGTGTAAATCATTCCATAAACAAACCTGCTGTACTATCCCTCCAGACCTCAAGCTTCTTTTATTTTGCAATTTTGGGATTCGGGCCACACCCAGGATGCTCAGGATTACTTCCAGAATGGGGTCTGGAATTGAACCTGAGTTTCCCACATGCAGACATCTGTTCCAACATCTTGGCACCATTTCCCCAGCTCCCTGGTCAATTTCTTTAAAAATTAGATAAAATTTTTCCATTATACTTCTCTCCTGCAGTACCTCTTGAAGGGAATCATGCCTGACATTTTGAACCTCTGAACTGATTCTCCAATGTGTGGACTCACAGCTATTTCTACAGCCCCAGATGGTAGTCATGTGGGGAAGGCTTCACTCCCTCCGGGTGGAGAGTCACGTGGTTCTCCAAGTGCTGTCTGCAGAACAGCTGTTTCACAGGACTGTCATAAACATTCATTTAAAAAGGGTTCAAGGCACATATGCCAGCTCAGGCACGTGATCTTCACACGCACGTGTCACCCACTTCTCCCTTCTTGAGATGTGCACTTTCATGCTTTCAGACTTTCATGCTGAGATGTATATTGGGGCCTTTAAAGAAGCCTGAGCTCTCTCTTGAAATGTTACTTTTCTGTCTTTCTCTCTCTCTTCCTCCTCTTCCTCAGAGTTTCTAAATAAAATCTGCCTTTATTTCAAAATAAAAATAACACAGTGGGCAGGGTGCTTGCCTTGCATGCAGCTAATCTTAGTTCAATCCCTGGCATCCCATCTTGTCCCTCAAGCACCACCAGGAGTGGTCCCTGAGCAAAGAGCCAAAAGTAAGCCCTGAGCATAAGTGGGTGTAGCTCAAAACTAAAACAAACAAACAAAAATAAATAAGAGGAACCACAAGAAAGTACAACAATCAAGGTCATGCCTTGCATGCACCCCTCCTGGATCCAATACCCGGCACCATGTAGACCCCAGAGCACCCTTAGGTTTGTCACTCTCTGAAGACTCCCAACCTTGGTTATCTCAGCCCTGCTGGGTTCAAGTAGCATAGCATCCTTGGGCCTTTGCATTGAACTGCTGAGTTCAAATGGTGAGTTCCCAGGTCTCCTGAGCACTGCTAGGGAGGCCACAATCCCATTCCCACAAAAGAAAAAATAAATAAAAGGGGCCAGGCGGTGGCACTGGAGGTAAGGTGCCTGCCTTGCCAGCGCTAGCCTAGGACGGACCACGTTTCTATCCCCCGGTTTCCCATATGGTCCCCCAAGCCAGGAGCAACTTCTGAGCGCATAGCCAGGAGTAGCCCCTGAGCGTCACTGGGTGTGGCCCAAAAACCAAAAAAAAAAATAAATAATTAAAAAAAATAAAAGTAAGTAACATACATAAATAGAAACTATTTATATTTAAGATATATAAATAATAGAAAATATAGGCAACTCATAAAATAAGCATCTAAATCTACTTTCCCAGCATCCAAAGACAATCACTCAATATTGTGGTATATGACTTTTCTTTTTTGGTTTTTGGGTCACACCCAGCATGCTCAGGGATTACTCCTGGCTCTATGCTCAGAAATCACCCCGGCAGGCACAGGGGACCATATGGGATACTGGGATTCGAGCCACTGTCCTTCTGCATGGAAGGCAAATGCCTTACCTCCATGCTATCTCGCCGGCCTCCTTTGGTTTCTTTCTTTTTTTTTTTTTTTTTTTTTTTTTTTTTTTTTTTGTTTTTGGGTCACACCCGGCAGTGCTCAGGGGCTACTCCTGGCTCCATGCTCAGAAATTGCTCCTGGCAGGCACGGGGGACCATATGGGGCACCGGGATTCGAACTGATGACCTTTTGCATGAAAGGCAAATGCCTTACCTCCATGCTATCTCCCGGGCCCCTGGTTTCTTTTTATAGTTATAAATGTTATATTATTCTTTACAAAAGTGTTTTTTTGTTTCTTGGTTTATATCTGGTGGTGCTCAGGGCTTACTCCTGGCTCTGTATACAGAGATCACACCTGGTAGGGCTCAGGGGATCATATATTGTGCTACAGCTTGAACTCAGTCCAGCTTCATGCAAGGCAAGCACCTTACTCGCTGTACTATCTTGCCATCCCCTCTCTTACCATTTTAATTAGCTTCTTCATCTGCAAAGCCCTTATTTTATTTCTTGTTTTATTCCCAAGATGTCTACAGGAGAGGCTAAGACTGATCTTCTCCTTTTCCTCGTAAGAAAATAAGCAATCTTGGGAATTTCAGTATGGACTCACTAGCTATGCCCACTGATTACAAGGATAAGAGGGGCTAGCTGAAAAGTTTTCCATCATTTAGGAGCATCTGACATGACACACAACATCTCTGGCACACATCAAAATTTCTTCCCTGGCATTGCTTCAGTTAGTGTCTAGTGAGGGTGAGCGACCAGTCTAGATGGAGCACCATCTCCTGTGAGTGGCCTCAGCTCAGCACAGCCTGTTTTCTCCTCAGCCTCTGAGCTCCTAAGGTCACATGCCACACCAGTTTATCTCCTATTTCTTTTCTTTTAGGAGAGACTCGGTGGATTCCAAGTCTTCAGCCACCTCCTCTCCCAGGCGGTCATCGGTGGAAAGGTAAAGGAAACACTGGTCAGCCTGTGTCCCAATCTGCTTTACTGGAGAAGCACAGGGCAGAGGAAATAAGGAAAACTCTAGCAATATGTAGCCTCCAAACTTGAGAACCCACATGTAAAACTAAAGGGACCCTTAACTCAGATCTATGACTCCTTCACTGTCACCTCTCATTGTTGGGGATTTTTCTGAGGTAAAGTTGAAACTAGTGAGAACAAAGGTCATGAGAGCCTTTCCCAGAAGTGGAATCTCTGTGTTGGTTGGTGTGGAACTAATCAGGCTCTCTACCCTAAAGTAGCAGATACCATTAAGCAATTATTCACCAAATATTTATTGAGGGCTTCTTCTGTGCCAGAAACTGTTCTTACTATCATGATCAGTAGTGAAATCCAAATCCTGGACATCATGAAGCCTGTATATTTTATAAGTTTTTTTTTGTTTTTTGTTTTTGGGTCACACCCGGCAGTGCTCAGGGGTTACTCCTGGCTCCATGCTCAGAAATTGCTCCTGGCAGGCACGGGGGACCATATGGGGCACCGGGATTCTAACCGATGACCTTTTGCATGAAAGGCAAGCGCCTTACCTCCATGCTATCTCCCGGGCCCTATTTTATAAGTTTATTATGCATTAGTTCAGTTTTTATATACCTTGACTGAAAAAAAAGGTGACAGTTAGGCATTGGCGAAATAGCATAGTTGGTAGGGTATTTGCCTTTCATGCAGCTAACCCAGATTAGATCCTAAAATCCCCTAAGGTCCCCTGAGCTCTCCAGGAGTGATTCTTGAGTGCAGAGTCAAGAGTAACCTCTATGCTGTTGCCAATGGTCAGTGTCTCTAAACAGCTTCTTCGTGGAGTCCGAGAGCCTTTCACGGGAGAGAGTGGGACACGGAGTAGACAGAAAAGCGGAATAATTGTAGAAATGAATTACCACACACGATGTATGGGGACTTGTGTCTAAGAAGATGAAGACCAATTTATTTTTACTGCTGAGTGACTTTTAAAGTTGAACTCTGGAATGCAGAGTGATTTTTTTGGAGATCAAAGAAGATGGGAGCTGGTTGGAGGAGCACAATGGAAAGCACTAGCTAAAATCTACATATTAAAGAACCGATACTGAGGGTCAAAAGAAGTTCTTGTGGGTTAGTTTTGTTTTGGGTAAGACAGGAGAAACCAGGTAGTTTTCAGGGAAGTGGGGAGTTTTTGGGTAAGCAGGAGAAAACTAGTAATTTTCAGGGAAAGAGAGAAATGTTTTAGAGTTTTGAGGAAAAACTGAAAATTGCTTTCATCCTGAGCTGAGTTTTGGGAAAAACATGATCTCGGCGCCAGGGTGGCACAGATCAGAGGGAACTGGTCAGTGGAAGCACTTTTGGCAGGAATTTGATACTGTCCTCCTTTGTTAGAAGGAAAAATACTGAGGCCTGATTTCTAATGGTCAAAAATAAAGAGAGATATAGTCACAGCCATGTTAGAATTAATGCCAAACAATCCACGCAAAAGGGTGAACTGATTGACTACTCTTAGGCAGGCCTTTTTGGCAAAATAATTCGTCTATTTCAGGAGTGCATTGCACCTGAGAAGGCTAAGGAGCACTTCTGGTGTCTGCCCTCCTGAGTGGGGTGTGACACTATGCAGCACTGCATGTAACCCCAAGTCAAAACCAAACAAACAAAAAAAAAAGATGACAAGTACCTAGAACACCAATGTATCATGCTTGTCTGGTATATCTTCATTCTCACTGCTGGTCTTCTGAACAAACACAGGTGGAGCATTATGGGTTGTTCTTTAATCCTCTGGCCCAGACAGCTCTGTGGTGTCCATGGGCACACCTGCAGTGTTCTAATCCTTCACAGCATGTTTTTGGCTATCTCTGGGTGACCATGGCACACACTTCTTGAGGCCTACTCTATGGGTTTGCTTTCAGGTCACGACTTCATAAATTACAGAATGGCCCTTTTCTCACCATCCTTGTTAACAGGAGGCGTTCTTCTGGAACCAGATAAAAAGGGAAGTACTTGTGATAGTCTAGATTCTTTTGTTGCTGTTGTTTGGCTACACCCAGCTGTGCTCTGGACTTACTCCTGATTCAGTGCTTGGGGACACTTTCAGTAGTGTTCAGGGGACTGTGTAGTGCTGGGGATTGAACCTAGGGCTCCTACATGCAACTCTAGTCTTTGTGCTATCTCCTTCACAAAGTTTGTTTCCTAGTGGGGGAGCCAGGCAAAGCATGTAATTAGTCAGAGGGTGATTTGTGGGCCAGGCACACAGCTAGCTGGTGGTGCCAATGGTCAGAACTACATGAACAAACTGTGAAGTCATGGTGAGACCATGACAAACTCGGGAGTACTTGCTCATGTGAAGGGGCATTAGTCATTCAACCCCCATTGATTGTCCCTTCCTGGAAATGGAAACATAGTGTATCACATCTTTCAATTCATTTGTGGGGGGTGTCATATCCGGTGGACCCAGGGTTACTCCTGGCTCTTCTGACAGGTTCAGGGGACCATATGGGATACAGGGGATCAAACCCAAATTTGCCACATACAAGGCAAATGCTCTATTTGCCATGCTATTGCTTAGAATCTTTCCATATTTAAAGGAAATCTGGGTATCCTTATGGATGTATGGTACTCCCTATTTTAAAAATCAGTGACATGGGGCAGGAGTGATGGCACAGCGGTAGGGCATATTATGCCTTGCACGTGGTTGACTCAGGACTGACCTCGATTCGATCCCTGGTGTCCCATATGGTCCTCCAAGCCAGGAGCGGTTTCTGAGTGCATAACCAAAAGTAATCCCTGAGTGTCAAGAGATGTCCCCCCAAAAAA
This sequence comes from Crocidura indochinensis, assembly GCA_004027635.1. NCBI lineage: Eukaryota > Metazoa > Chordata > Mammalia > Eulipotyphla > Soricidae > Crocidura > Crocidura indochinensis. The sequence continues at coordinate 8,172 of PVKC010009420.1, forward strand.
AAAATCAGTGAAATGTTCATACAATGTCTTAAGACACTGTGGAGTAAACAGAACAGAACCTATTTGTATCCTTCCTATGTGCAATCTCTAAGCCCAAGCAAAGATTTAAACTGCTAATCTCTGCCTTAGTAGAACTAGCTGCTACTAGTGAGAAGACAAGTTTTGGAGTTTTGGGAGGGGGAAGTTATGACACACAGTGGGAACATAGGAAGTGCCTCAGTATGACCCAAGAAGTAAGAGACTTGATACTGAGAAGAGCAGGTTGAGTAGGAATTTGATACAGACAAAGCAAGAGAGGATATCCCTGGTAGAGGCACTTGGGATGTGCAAAGGAGTGGCAGTCTGAGTGAGTACAGGGGGACAGAACTGAAAAGGCAATGCTACTATAGGGAAGATTGTCCTTTTGGGACCCAGCTAGTTGGCGGGTCTTCATTCCCAAAGCTATTTAGGTTTTCTTGGTGGTGCAGTTACTGAAATGTCCTCGGGGTGGCACGCCGGAGCAGCAACCCGGACCTCCAAGCCACCTCTGCGTTGACCTGGTTTTCTCAGGCCTTGGTGATGCCAGACCGACCACAGGCTGGCGAAAGTGCCAGGATGCCGGCACGTTGTGCGAGCTGCAGTGAGCTGTTGATAAGTCCATACTCATCCCGCCTGTGATCCCTTCTCTGCAGTTTCATGCCGTTCCCTACAGTGTGCATTGAAAGCAAAATGAGCGTGGCTGCCTGAAATGCCACCAGACACGAATTCCTGCCAGCCAAGCCAGCCAGCCAGCAGGCTTCTGGCCAGGAGAAGGAGCCAGAATGGGGAGCTCTGAACCACGAGGAGGGGAGCTGCAACAAGCAGCCTCTTCTCACCCAGTAAGGGGACTCTGGGAAACTGTCTTTTAGAGACACAGTGGGATGTGCTGAAATGAATTTGAAAGACAGGTTTGTGGTCGGACTGCAGTTTGCTAGTAGCATAGTGCAGAAGCCCTCCCAGGGCACAGTGAGGATCACGTGAGGTAATGAAATGCTGAGCACTGGTCCTCATCCATATAAGTGCTCGCCAATGCAAGATGCTTAGTCATACCTCACAGCTGAATGTGGGAAAGCCTGTAAATGGTCTGCTCGCTTGTTGCTAGAATTCTCCCTAGTGCTTTCACGTTTTCAACAACTCCATAAATCGGTCGCTTTTGTTATCAGACGGAGATACCCAGAGTTTATGGATTTCAATCCAGGTCAGGCAGCTACAGGTCTGATGCCAGGCTTTGAAACCGGGAGTCAGGGTTCTGAAAATCCAGACCAGGGGGCTGGGCGGTGGTGCTGGAGGTAAGGTGCCTGCGCTAGCCTTGGACAGACTGCGGTTTGATCCCCCGGTTCCCATATGGTCCCCCAAGCCAGGAGCGACTTCTGAGCGAATAGCCAGGAATAACCCCTGAGCGTCACCAGGTGTGGCCCAAACCCCCCCCCCCAAAAAAAAGAAAGAAAATCCAGACCATCCCAGTGTAGGCATTCCCCAAATGAAGACTGTTACTGTTGTTTGTAGTTATGCCCCCTTCCAAGCCTCTGCTTACAGGATCCCCTCTGGCTCCTGAGTCGTTGACAATGAGGATGTGGGATGAAGAAAGTGAGTAAGGGGTGTCAGCAGGATGAATTCAAATTAAAAGAGACTAGAGGGGGCAGGCCATGGGAGTTAACATGATTTCCCTGTCTTAAGCCCAGAGGTTCTAAACCAGGGACTTGTCTCCTGCCAAATGCATCTCTATCTGGATTCTTTAGCTGCTTTTGGTTTGATTTTGTTTGCTTTGGAGCCACACCCAGTATTGCTCAAGGGTCACATCTGGATCTTGGTTTGGGGTGTGTGTGTGTGTGTGATCACTCCTGGTGGTGAACAGAAGACTATGTGGTGACCTGGAGAAACCCCGGCTTTCTGCATGCAGAGCATGTTCTCCAGCCCTTTTTCCCCAGTTCCCTAGAAAGTTTTTGTCACTTTCCAGTCAGCTCCCTAAACCCATGCTATATTCTTTTTTTTGTTTGTTTTTTTTTTGTTGTTTTTTTTGTTTGTTTGTTTTTGGGTCACACCCGGCAGCGCTTTGGGGTTATTCCTGGCTCCATACTCAGAAATTGCTCCTGGCAGGCACAGGGGACCATATGGGGCACCGGGATTCGAACCGTTGACCTTTTGCATGAAAGGCAAACGCCTTACCTCCATGCTATCTCCCGGGCCCCCATGCTATATTCTTGTACCCCACATAGGGCCATCAACTTCCCACCTAGGTAGAGAGAGCACCTGGACTTCCAGGTGCTGAGAGACAGTGGTGAACTAGCTATTGGGGCCCTGTACAGGAGAGGGACACTGGCAGTGTTTATAAACACAAACAAGCTAATTATAGACTTGCAGAAGCACGTGTGAATTAAAGAGATCAGGTTATGTGCTAGAAAGTGGCAGAGCAGAGACTATTGGCCTTGGTGGGATGGACAAGAAAATTTTTCATGAAAATATGACACAAGACCAGAGGCCTGGCAGGAAAGAAACAACCAGGCACAGGGAATTCTTTTAAAGGAGAAGTAGCCTATGGAAGGAGGGCCTAATCAATGCAAAGGCACTGTGACAGGAAGTCTGAGCCTGTGTATGGTTCACAGAGAAGCAGCAGAAGAAGGGGTTTGAGGGAGATGAGAAGAGAGGCAGGGTCAGATATAGCTGGTCTAGGAGGTCATGGAGAGGAGTAGGTCTTCCCACTGAAATCATTCAGAAGCAGAGGGAAAATGCATTGTAAGGGGAGGCAGGGAAACCAGGGTTGGGACTATTGTGGCTCTGCTTGCCACTATTAACCATGGGAAAAATTTATGATGGTTGTAGGCAGCCCTGAGACTCTATTTCTCTTCTTCCCAGCCTTCTCTTTCTCATACTTCTCTCCACCTCCTGAATTCTGAGTCCCATGAGAGCCCACTGGACCTCAACTATCCCTGCTACTAGACTGTCAGTGGCCCCTTGTGTAGAGTCTAGGGTAAGTGGGTCAGACTAGAGTGATAGTACAACACATAAAGTGTTTGCCTTGCATGCAGTCAACCTGGGTTTGATCCTCAGGATTCCATATGGTCCTCTAGTACCACCAGGAGTGATTCCAAATATAGAGCCAGGAATAACTATGAGCACTACTGAATGTGGCCCCAATACAAGCAAACAAAACAAAACAGGGTAAATAGATCTAGAATGGCGAGGGTCAAATACGAATAAATACAAGGTAGGGAAATTCTTTGAATTAAATTATTGTAAATTTATCATATAAACAAGATCCTTCCCTTCCAACCACCTCCCCTTATGGTAGCACTGAGACAACTTGGAATTTCTGGGCTTTAAAGACTACAAAATGTCCCATGGTCTGATGGTATCTATGAAAGCAGAGGGGATCTAAGGTCAGGCCAAACAGGGACAGACTGAGAGGAAGGACCTCGAGGTAGAATGATGATGGTACAATTTTTCTTGTTATTTTTGGTCTTTTAAGATAGGAAACTTTACCCCCACTAATTTCATTCAAACAATGCCTTGGGCCTGAAATTCAAAAGTCTAGAATTTTCCCCTTCCTAAAGGGAAGAGACAGCTATAGATTCAGAACTACCTGCTTGCCTGCCAAGTACAGCACCAAGAGTTACCCAGGTGACAGTGTAGAAGGCGCCCACTGGAGTCAGGAAATGGAGCAGCTGGCTCTGTGCGATAAGATCCTGCAGTACAGAAGGGAGCAGTGGTTGAGAGTTTTTTGTTTTGTTTTTGGAGGTCCTGGTGGGTAACAGAAAGAGAAACGGGAGATGAAACAGAAAGAGAGATGAAGGTGAACACGATATTTTCTGCCTGTTTCTCCCCTTCCAGGAGTAGTGTAGAAACAGCTCTGAAATGAGAGTTGTGCAATGACTACTGTCATCAGCAAAAGCAGGTCAGAGGGACCAGAGGGTGATCCTTGAGCTCAGAGCCAGGAAGCAATCTCTGAGTACCAAAAAACTAAAAAGGCAGTTGGAGTGGAGCTGGAGAGATAGTAGGAAGTTTGCCTTCCAGACAGCTGGTCTTGGTTTGATCCAAGCACCCATATGGTCCCCCAAGCCTTCCAAGAGTGATTCTTGGTCACAGAGCCAGGAGTATGTCCTGAGAACTGCAGTGTGTGGTCCCAAAACAAAAACCAAACAAACAAAAATAAGCAGATCGTGGGGCTGGAGATGTAGTTAAAAAAGTAAAGTGAGGATAAGGGCACTTGCTGTGTCTCCTACTGACACTGGTTCTAATCCCAGCATCACATATGGTTCCCTCCAGGATTGTTTCTGAGCACAGAGTCAGAATTAAAGCCTGAGTACCATCAGGTATGGCCCCCAAACAAAATAAAAACAAAATCAAACTGGCAACTTGTAATTCTCAGCATTGTAGAGAGAAATGAGCAACATGCTGGCAGGAAATTCATTACTGTCATTCATAACAGGATGCTACAGCTGTCATGAGCCCCTTGATGTTACTTACATAAACCAAGACTTGATGCTTCTGTGCATTCCTGCTCTGAGTGACCACCTCCTACTTGTACCTTTGACTGGACTTCTTGGGCTCAACAAGATCTTTTTTTGTTTTGTTTTGGTTTTGGTTTTTGGGCCACACCTGGTGACGCTCAGGGGTTACTCCTGGCTATGCACTCAGAAATCGCTTCTGCCTTGGGGACCATATGGGGTGCTGGGGGATCGAACCTCGGTCTGTTCTAGGCTAGTGCGGGCAAGGTAGATGCCCTACTGCTTGCACCACTGCTCTGGCCCCCAAGATCTTATTTTTTTAATTCAAAGTATTTTGGTTGGGGGCGGGTCACACCTGGCAGTGCTCAGGACTTATTACTGACTCTGTGTTCAGGGATTATTCCTAGTAAGGCTCAGAAGACCAAATGGGGTACAAGTGATTGATCCCAGGTTGCTCATCTGCAAGGCGAGTATTCTACCCACTGTACTTTTGCTCCAGACCCAAGAGGTTCTTGTTTTAAGAAGTTATTTGATGCTTATAACTCAATAATAAATAACTTTACCTGTGGAAAAAAAATTTTTTTTGGGTCACACCCGGCAGTGCTCAGGGGTTACTCCTGGCTCCATGCTCAGAAATTGCTCCTGGCAGGCACGGGGGACCATATGGGGCACCGGGATGGATTCGAACCGATGACCTTTTGCATGAAAGGCAAACGCCTTACCTCCATGCCATCTCCCGGGCCCCTACCTGTGGAAAATTTGTATTATGAAAAACTCTGTAACCATAGTGTTTAAATAAAAAATAAAAATATAGGAGAGAACAACAACAACAACAAAAGACTGAACTGATAATATGCCACAAGCATCCAAGCAGTGATGCCACCAGCTCTACTCACCAGTCATCAGGTAAAGCCTGAGTTTTATTTGATCTATGTGGCAAGGGAATTAATATTCAACCCTTATTTAAAGGGACTGGAGAGATAGTATAGCAGGTAAGGCACTTGCCTTGCATGTAGCTAACGTGGAATTAATCCCCAACATATCCCTATGGTCCCCTGAGCACTGAGTACCAGGAGTGATTCCTGAGTACAGAACCAGAAGTGAACCTTGAGTGACCTGGGAATGGCCCCCAAAAATTAATTTTAAAAATGAATTGTTGGGGCCTGGGAGATAGCATGAAGGTAAGGCGTTTGCCTTTCATGCAAATGGTCATCGGTTCGAATCCCGGTGCCCCATATGGTCCCCCGTGCCTGCCAGGAGCAATTTCTGAGCATGGAGCCAGGAGTAACCCCTGAGCACTGCCGGGTGTGACCCAAAAACCAAAAAAAATAAATGAATTGCATGTAACTCATACAATTTGTATAAATAAACAGGTAAACTACATTAAAAAGTTAAATGGCATAGTCCTCAATTATCAGCTTGTCCACTTTTAATTTCCAATATTATACTTTCTAAAAAAGATTCTTGTTTTGGGACCACACTCAGCTGTGCTCAGTCCTTACTCCTGGCACTGTGCTCAGGAAACACTCCTGGTGGAAGTCAAGAACCACATGTAGGGCCCAGGGAGATAGCACAGCGGCGTTTGCCTTGCAAGCAGCCAATCCAGGACCAAAGGTGGTTGGTTCGAATTCCTGTGTCCCAAATGGTTCCCCGTGCCTGCCAGGAGCTATTTCTGAGCAGACAGCCAGGAGTAACCCCTGAGCACTGCCGGGTGTGACCCAAAAACCAAAAAAAAAAAAAAAAAAAAAAAAGAACCACATGTAATGACATACAAAGCAATAGCTTACCCATTGTTCTATTTATGTGACCCTCTACTGTACTTTATTAACAAACACATAAAATATCAAGCTTCCGTTTAGGAAAGGTGCCGTTTTTTTTACATCCTTTACACAGAAATAGTCTGTGGTGATGGCATATTAATGCAGTCCAGAGTCAAAAGTCCTAACTTGGCTGAGTCAGGCTGTTTGAAAGACTAAACCCTTTGAGGATGGAAATTTCTGATGCATCTGCTTTTCCCCTTATTTTTAGGATAGTGTTTAGAGAGAATAGGTGCCCAATAAATCTCTGTTGAATGAGTGAGTAAATAACTACTTGAGAGCACTGGTAGAGATTAGCAAGTGGGAGCATAATGAAATTGTATTCAAGTTTGGGATGTTTTGTTTTGTTTTGGTGCCACTCTCAGTGATGCTCTTGGTTCTGCTCTCAGGAATTACTCTTTGCAGTGTTAAGGGACACTATGATTATGTGATATGGGATGTTGGCAAATGAACCCAAGTCAGCCATGTGCAAGGCAAATAAATGCTCTTCCCACTGTATTATCACTCTGCCCCAAGTTTAAGGTGTTATACTATTCTGTTGTGGTAGGGCATAAATCTGCAGTCATGAAAAGATAGAAAAAAATCTGGTCTACCATTGCAGCTATTTTTGTTTTTGTTTATTGGGCTTGGGGAATACCTGGTTGTGTTCAAGAATTACTCCTAGCTCTGTGCTCAGGGATAACTTCTGGTGGGGTTTGGGTATGGGATGGGGAGCTGACCTAAGGAAACTGTTTTCGGAGCTGGAGTTCGAACCTGAGCCAGCTGCGTGCAAGGCAAGTGCTCTATAAGTTGTACTGTCACTCCAGTCTCCTCGTCAGTGGACTAGTGCTTGGATGGTGTTGAACTCCAGGCATAAGGTTAAACATACTGATTGATTATAGCTTCTTCACTATGGATCATAACCTATATAAATTTGTGTAACTTTTGAAAATTTGTTTTAAAATAAAAAACTTTACAATTTATTGTTAACAAATTATTTAAATTCCTATTTTATACCTAAATACTTGGGGTCACATAAACATTTCTTAGTTTCAAAGAGGTGGCTTGGGTTGAAATGATAGTACAGAAGGCAAGGCATTTGCTTTGTGCAAGAAAACCTGAGTTTGATCCCCAGCACCATATATGGTCCCCTGAGCCCATCCAGGATTGATATCTGAGCACAGAACCAGGAGTAAGTGCTGAGAACTATCAACCATAGAACCTGAAACAAATGAACAAAAAGTGAGTTGGGTAGTAGGAAAAAATTAAGAAGCCCTGGTTTAAAGACTGAATACCCAGCTTCAACTACATAGGTTTTCATTCTTTTTTTTTTTTTTGGGCCACACCCAGTGATGCTCAGGGGTTACTCCTGGCTATTCGCTCAGAAGTCGCTCCTGGCAGGCACGGGGGACCATATGGGGAACCGGGGATCGAACCGCGGTCCATCCTAGGTTAGCGCAGGCACCTTATCTCCAGCGCCACCGCCCGGCCCCCAGGTTTTCATTCTTGTTCTATTGTATTCTAGCCGTGTCTCCAAAATTACTATATTTTAAATGCATCTATCCCTAAAATCCACTTTAAAATATAGCTTTAAGTGGGGATAAAATCCAAACCACATTTTTGAGTTTCTGGGAGAGTTAAATACAAGCATTTAGCAGCTGCCCAAGAAATGATTGAGTCACTCCATGTCACACTGTCTATTGCTGATTGTCATCCTTAGGTCAACCAGCAGCAAATCAAAAGCAGAGAGCAGTCCTAAAACGCCCAGCAGTCCCTTGACACCTACCTTTGCTCCTTCCATCTGTCTCCTTGCACCATGCTATCTGACTGGGGATTCTGTACGGGACAAGTGTGTGGAGATGCTCTCAGCGGCACTAAAGGCTGATGGTGAGAAGGCTTGGGCTGGGCTTGGGCTGGGCTTCCCAAAGTCAGGATATTGCTGTCTTTCTCAGTCTTGGGAGTTTACAGACTCCCTAGTCTCTGGTACTCCAGGCTCCATGGACTGATACCTCTTTTTTTTTTTTTTTATCTCTTTTAGATGACTACAAGGACTATGGGATCAACTGTGACAAGATGGCATCAGAAATCGAAGATCATATCCTTGATCCATGCTAGGGTTGTGGGGAGTCTGCACTGCCCAAGGGATTCAGGAGAGAGAGGAGGAAAAGGAAAACTCCCATATAGTCTCTGCTGGGCCTCAGAACCAGTGTCCTTCATGCTACTAACATTGATGTGTCCCTTATCTGCCAGCCTCCAGTGTGCTGTTTGGGAGCTGCAGTCATTCAGAGTAAGAAGCAAATGCCCAAGTGGGGGTCCCCAGCGAACCTCATTTTTACAGGTGAGATCAAGTAACCTTAGTTACTTGTGATCAGTTACTAAGTTACTAAGATCAGTGACTTTTCAAAGCCTACACTGTTAAGAGAAATGGCAATTAGGGAGCTTGACCCCAAGCCAGTAGTTCTGAAAGCAAAAAGCCCTGTTGACAGTCCCAAAGACTGTGTCATACTGAGCCTGGACTGTACTGTCATGTATCTGGGCAGACAGAGGAGAACAATTCTCCTGCAGCTGCCCCTCTTCTATCCTGTCCTGTTTTGGACTCAGCCATGATCCTGGCACTGTGAGGGGCGATCGACACACCTACCTCTTCAGGAAATAACGTTCTCTAGAAGGAGGGAACAGGTGTGGGACTGAGTGTCAGAGCTGGACTGAAATCTTTGGTTTTTGGATTCCATGGCCTGAGTTCTTTTCCACTCTCTGAATGGGGCCTGGTATAGACAGAGGAGACAACCTGCATTTTACAGGCCCAAGGCACCAAAACCTTTTTTCTCAGAGAACAAAAGTCATTTCTCACTGTGCCCCACTAAAGAATTGAGTGTGTAGAATGCCTTCTACGAAAAACAAAACTTTAGTGGATGGAGGGGGAAAGAATCCATAGGAGAGTGTGGGAGGTGAGCCAAACATCCTGCTAATTGGCCTTTTCTGTTGGCCTCTTGAGCTCTTCCTAAGGAACACAACCAACTTTGTTGAGGCCAAGCAAGTAGTACATTTTTTATTTTCAGTTGATTCAATAGCATAGGTGTCAAAACCATCTTGAACTTCCTCTTTGCTTTCTCCAGAAAATTCCCTCTAAGCAAGGAATTCACCTTCCTGTTCCTTCCACTCTGATTTACTTGACTGTTCTTTGAAAGGGAAGAAATCAAAGGCACACACATCAGCCTTCTTGCTCTTTGTTCTCAGATGGAGCAAGCTCCAGGGAACGTAGGTTGATGGGTGGGAAGGCTGCATCCTGCAGAGCCCTGTCTTGCCTGGAAGGCATCTTGAACTCACGTGCAGCAATGGGGTTCACATGTGTTCTTCTGAAGAGTTGGGGGTGACCAGGTCTGTGCTCCACCTTGTCCTCCCCTGTGATCTCAGGAAATGGGAGACAGAATCAGGAAGAGGTTGATAAAAGCACTGCTGGCCCTGTTCTCTCCCAGATCTAACGGGTACAGGAATCTCAGACACAGATTTTTTTGTTGTTGTTGGTTCTTTTGGTTTGTTTCTGGGCCATAGCCAGTGGTTCCTACTGGAAGTTGCTCTCCATGATGAGGTGGAGGATGGGGTAGTAGTCAGGTGGTGCTGGGGAACACAAATGATCATAATAGGGGCTTTTATATGCTTTATAAGCAGCCAGTGGGTCAGAGGGTAAGATAATATTAGGCACTACCAAGAGTAAACCCTGAGTACTGCTGGGTATGGCCTCAAAACTAAAAACTACCAGGAACAAATCAAATATATTATAGTGTATTCTTTGTTTTAATTTTTTCTCATATAAGCAATGTTAAAATAATAATGTCATGGGAAATAAATAACACCTCCTTTCCTCCTGGCCCTCCTAGCAAGTCAGAGCCCTCTCCATTTTCCTGTGTTCCCTAAAGTTCCTTTCTTGTACATGCTTTCTCCTAGCAAAGGCTTCATCTTTCTGATTCTGCTTGGTTTAGGAGACCAAGAAAATGCAGCTGTGTTCCCCTAGTGCCTCGGGAGGATGGAGAAGGGGGGCCCCTGGCCGGGATGGTGTCTAGACAGAGAGCTCTCTGTGGTCGGTGGCCAGCGACTTCCTGCAGAGGGAGTGGAGAGAACATTACCATTGGGAGGGGGTGTACTGGCTTCCAGCCCTGTCTCTGCCAGGAATTTGCTCTGTGACCTTGAGCGAAGGCCCGCACCCTCAGCTTCCTCATCTGTTAGTGAGAGGAGTAAGAAAGCATCAAATCCCAAGGTAATTTTTTCATGGGATGGTAATAAGCACTACAGAAGAAAAGGTGGGGAAGTACTGTAATCTATTTGAAATACCAAATTAAACTCATGCAACAACTTTTTGTTTTGTTTTGTTTGGGGGCCAAACCTTGGAGGGACTCAGGAGCTACTTCTGACTCTGTGTCTAGAAATTACTCATGGCAGGGATGCTGAGAATTGAACCCAGACCAGCTATGTGCAAGGCAAATACCCTGCTTGCTGTGCTATTGCTCTGGCCCCACAACAACTTCTTTTTTTTTTTTTTATTTTTTGGTTTTTGGGTCACACTCGGCAGTGCTCAGGGGTTACTCCTGGCTCCATGCTCAGAAATTGCTCCTGGCAGGCACGGGGACCATATGGGGCACCGGGATTCGAACCGATGACCTTTTGCATGAAAGGCAAACGCCTTACCTTCATGCTATCTCCCGGGCCCCCCACAACAACTTCTTTATTGCAATGCTCCTTATAGTCTATGTAGGTCATCATTTTAGATTTTTTTTCCCTAGCAGATGGATGTACAAGTTCCAGAAATCTCCAAACTAGAGGTTTTCTTTATTGTCATAATCATATTTTTATGAAGGTGGCGAGAGGGCATTCTCAGTGGTGCCATTCTCAGAGCTACTCCTGAGTCAGTACTTGGGGTTACTCCTGGTCGTGCTTGGGGGACCATGTGGTGCTAGGAATTGACCTGGGTTTCTTTTTTTTTTTTTTTTTTTTTTTGGGCCACACCCGGTGACGCTCAGGGGTTACTCCTGGCTATTCGCTCAGAAGTCGCTCCTGGCTGGCATGGGGGACCACATGGGGAACCGGGGGGGATCGAACCGCGGTCCGTCCTAGGTTAGTGCAGGCAACCTTACCTCCAGCGCCACCGCCTGGCCCCCTGACCTGGGTTTCTTACATGCAAAGCCTTTGTTCAATACTTTGAACCCTCTCTCTGGATATTATAGAAATTTGTAGAATCCTTCACTGCAGTTAGTTACAAGCCTGCCTGCTGTTGGCTGTAAAGGCCCAAGGTTGCTAGGGCTGTAGGGCTGCATGATGCTGAGGTCCAGCCTGCTAGATCCCTGTGCTGCAAGGCTCAAAGGGACCCTTGGGGCCCAGCTACCAGGTGGGGCCGCATGTCCATCCAACGACACCAACTTGTAACTACTACCCATTTGGGACTGACAGAGAAGTAGAAACCCTTTTTATTCTTTTTTGTTTGTTTGTTTTTGTTTTTGGGCCACACCCAGTGACACTCAGGGGTTACTCCTGGCTATGCGCTCAGAAGTCGCCCCTGGCCTGGGGGACCATATGGGGCATGGGTGATCGAACCGTGGTCCGTCCAAGGCTAGCACGGCAAGGCAGGCACCTTATCTCCAGCGCCACTGCCCGGCCCCGTACCCTTTTTATTCTTTCTGGAGTCTGAGGCCTGCTGCTGCCCAGGGATTTCTGAGAGAGAGAGAGAGAGAGAGAGAGAGAGAAAGATGGAAATTCACTGGCCAGAAATGGCCAGAGGAGACCCAGGGTTGAAGATAGAAAGATAGAGGGATAGTTACAAAGCAGGCAGCATCTCTGACCCACTGAGGACTGGCAGGTGCTGCTCTGGTCACTATTCTGGACCCTCCATCCAATGATCCAAGTTTTTCCTTTTATACCCGGCATGACAAAGGGGCATGTCCAGGTTCAACTGTCATTACAGTGGGAGTATCCAAGGGGTATATCCAAGTCCAACTGCCATTACATTCACAGAATTTCCCCTTTTATTTTTATTTATTTATTTATTTATTTATTTATTTATTTTTGGTTTGGGCCACACCTGGTGACGCTCAGGGGTTACTCCTGGCTATTCACTCAGAAGTTGCTCCTGGCAGGCACAGGGGACCATATGGGGAACCGGGGGAATTGAATGGAGGTCCGTCCTAGGTTAGTGCAGGCACCTTATCTCCAGCACCACCGCCTGGCCCCCCTTTTATTTTTTTAAAGTTATATGTATATTTATCCTCAGCAGTTGGTGGAATTCACTTATAGTGGTTGTCAGCTGAATTTCCCTTCTCGATAGTTCATTTCAAAGTCCAAGCTGAGAAACAGGTGTAAGGAAAAATGAAATAGTGTTATAGTGTTTAAGGAACAAGCATTAACTTTATAACTTTTTTTATCAAATTTATGCCTGGTCTAAAAAAGAGAAAAACTCCAATCCAAGAATTCTTTCTAACTACTTCTGCTGATAGGGGACAGTTGTGGAGTTATCGGTTTCTACCTCTATCTAAGGGGCAAATATTCTTTCTTTTTAATATCTTTTTTTTTTTTTTTTTGGTTTTTGGGTCACACCTAGCAGCGCTCAGGAGTTACTCCTGGCTCCATGCTCGGAAATTGCTCCTGGCAGGCTCGGGGGACCATATAGGATGCTGGGATTCGAACCACCGTCCTTCTGTATGAAAGGCAAATACCTTACCTCCATGCTATTTCTCTGGCCCCATTAATATCTTTATTTAAACTACAAATATTATTTAAAATTTTTCTTTGTTTCTCTGCATCCAACTGTTTTCTCTATATAAAATTTATTTTTGCTCATTTTCTTTTGTGTCTTCTCTCTCTCTCTCTCTGGTTTTGGGGTCACGCCCGGCAACACCAAGGGGTTACTCCTGGTTCTATGCTTAGAAATCGCTCCTGGCAGGGTTGGGGGACCATATGGGATGCTGGGATTCGAACCACCAACCTTCTGCATGCAAAACAAATGTATTACCTCCATGCTATCTCTCCAGCCACGTCTTTTTTCTCTTTTGTTCAATTTTTTCTCTCTGAATTTTTCTTTATACAATAAATCTTTTTTATTTTATTTATTTATTTTTTGGTTTTTGGGCCACACCCAGTGACACTCAGGGGTTACTCCTGGCTATGCGCTCAGAAGTCGCTCCTGGCAGGCACGGGGGACCATATGGGAACCGGGGGATCGAACCGTGGTCCATCCAAGGCTAGCGCGGTAAGGCAGGCACCTTACCTGCAGCGCCACCGCCCAGCCCCAAGAAATCTTTTTTGTTTTTTATATTTTTTTGCTTAATTTTTCTCTTTTTTAATATTTCTCTCTCTTACATTCATTTATTTCTCCTTCATTCAATTTCTCTCTTTTTTCCTCCGGACCCACATTTTTTTCTTTTATTCTTTTTTGAAAATCCTTGTAGAGGGGCCAGAAAGATAGCATGGAGGTAAGGCGTTTGCCTTTCATGCAGAAGGACGGTGGTTCTAATCCTGGCATCCCATATGGTCCCCTGTGCCTGTCAGGGGCAATTTCTGAGCCTAGAGCCAGGGTAACCCTTGAGCACTGCCAGGTGTGATCCAAAAATTAAAAAAAAAAATCCTTGTAGAATCTAGGGTTGACTTGATTTTTAAGGGTGCCATTTGTAGAAATTTGTAGAATCCCTTGCTGCAGTTACCACAGTAACAGGATCTGCAGAAAACGGCCGTAATTTTACATGGCCCTACCATCATCTCACCAGCTCCTAAATATTAGATACAAATGCCGGCCAGTGGCACTCTAAAGCTTAGTTCCACTTAGGGTGGTCCTATATTTTACAAATAGGGAAACTGAAATACAGAGACATCATAGAACTCACTGGAGGTCACTTAAGAAACTAAGACAGGGGCCCGGGAGATAGCATGGAGGTAAGGCATTTGCCTTTCATGCAAAAGGTCATCGGTTCGAATCCCGGTGCCCCATATGGTCCCCCGTGCCTGCCAGGAGCAATTTCTGAGCATGGAGCCAGGAGTAACCCCTGAGCACTGCCGAGTGTGACCCAAAAACCAAAAAAAAAAAAAAAAAAGAAACTAAGACAAACCTGGCATGTCTGTTCCCTGACCCCTAGTATTCCCTGTAAACTGATTTCACTGTGGATTCCTAAGTACTCCCTCTGGAGGTGGGGCCTCAAAGGTGACTCCCATACAAATCTATAGAAGGAGGAGATGATTCTGGGTGAAGCTCCCCACATTTGATCTGAGAAACAGTGTGGCCCTTGACCAAGTCACATATCTATCAGGAGCTCAAGAGCACAGACATGAAGTACCGAAACCGGGTGCGCAGCCGCATCAGCAACCTCAAGGACCCCAGGAACCCAGGCCTGAGGCGCAATGTGCTCAGTGGCGCCATCTCTGCTGGGCTTATTGCCAAGATGACAGCGGAGGTAAAGGGGAAGGGAAAGAAAGGGAAGGGTGGGCCTGGACTGGCTTGGAGGGGTGGGGGAGAGTATGTCCACTCCTGTGCCCTAAGTCTGAGAGTCTCTGTGGAGGGAGCCAGGAGCCTTCTCAGCCAGACCATCTCAGATTCAATGGCCCAAGCAGTTGGGGAGTGAGCACAACTGATAGATACTAACTGTTGGACTAAGTACTATAAGTGTGTGTCCACTTTTAATCTTCAAGCCACTGAGACAGACATGTTTATTATCCCCCTTTTACAGATAGGGTATGGAGGCATGGAGCTGGTTTGCTGGCACATGTGAGATCAGGAAATGAGCTATCTGGCTCCAGAGTATTCCTTTTTCTCTGTTTTGATCCCTACCTCCTCCTGCCTTGGTCAGTCCTATATAGTCCATTACTCAGCTCTGAACTGGAACCAAATTGTAGACTATTCCCCAGCTCAGTTCAAGGTAGGGAAAGATATAATTATAAACACAGAGTTTTTACCCTATGGTGTTTTCTTTTTTTTTGTTTGTTTTGTTTTTGGGCCACACCTGGCAGTGCTCAGGGGTTACTGCTGGCTGTCTGCTCAGAAATAGCTCCTGGCAGGCACAGGGGACCATATGGGACACCTGGATTTGAACCAACCACCTTAGGTCCTGGATCGGCTGCTTGCAAGGCAAACACCGCTGTGCTATCTCTCTGGGCCCACCCTATGGTGTTTTCATTTACTATTTCCCCCTCTACAATGGTGTGAAAGCAGTGCCATTCACTACTATAATTTGAGTTTGGTTTCTTCCTGGATTTGTGAAAGATGCCGAAGAACTCTCTCAGGGTGTCCAGAAGCAGCAGTAGCAACAAGCCCCACCTCACACATAGGTCTCATAGTACAAGAGTAAATCATGATTTCCTCATTGTTCTGTGTTGCCAGAGCTTCTTAGATTACCATATTCATGTTTTGATCTCCTGGCATGCCTCCAAAATTATCCATCTGTGTATCAACACTTTTGAAAATGCTTTGGGGGCCAGGAAAATAGTATAATGAGTAGGGTACTTGCCTCGAACGTGGTCAACCTGTATTTGATCCCTGGCACCCTTTATGGTCCCTTAAGCCAGCCAGGAGAGATCACTGGAGAGAACAAAGAGCCAGGAGTAAGCTCTGAACATCACTGTATATAACCCCAAAATGATATTTTTGGGAACTGGGGAGATGTCTCAACCAGAAAGAACTGGAGCACATGGTTTGTGTGTGGGAGGGTTAAATCTCTGATACTTTATAGAGCCTCAAGGATTTTTAGGAGTGACCCTCTCTCTGCCCTCCCAAGCAATGAGCCAGATGTAACTCCAAAATGCTGCAGAACCATAAGACAACCACTAATATGTTTTAGGCAAATAGCCAAATAGACCCGGATTTACATTTGGCTATTTGGCTTTGTAGTGTTCTCATTCCATCAAAGGAAGTAGAAGACTTTGTGGAACCAGACCTTTTCTTTCTCTCTCTTGTGCTAGGGTTCATCTGCTTTTTGTGAGGTATGGGAATGCTATCCAAAGACAGTCTTACAGTTAATTCCAGAATTATGGGGAAAACTAGACTTAGGAAAACCAAGAGCAAGTGCAGGCATAAATTTGAGTCTAACCCTGGACTAGATTAAGACAGAGCTGGATTAGGAATAGGACAAAGATATGCCCTAGTGTAGACAATTCACCAAAGTGACTGTTCTCTAAAACAAAGCAAGATAATCAGATGATCAATCCAGAACCAAGAGGAGACTCGACCAGAACAAAGGACACAAGCCAGGTTCCTTTACAGTCCCTCTATGGGGACTGCATTGGTAGTCTGCTGAGTACCCTATTGGACACCAGCAGCAGCAGCATCCTAGGAAACAGATGCAGAATATACAGGGAATTTCTATAGAAATTGAGGGTTGTTTTTTCTTTAATAGACTTGGGCTGTCAGTTCTGCTTGGAGCAGAGTTTGGCTCGTTCCCATCAGGAGAGCCTGGCACTCATCTTTGAGTGCCTCTCTCTGCACCTTCTTTGTGTTCCATTTCTTTCTTACTTTTTTAGTTTTTGGGTCACACTCATTGGTTCTCAGAGCTTACTCCTGGCTCTACACTCAAGGGTCACTCCTGACAAGTGCCCATCCATATGAGAAATCGAACTGGAGTTGACTCTATGCATAACAAGCACTTAACTCACTGTACTATCTCTCTGGTCCCTTTATTTTTTATGTCTTGTTTTTGTTTTGGTTTGGTTTGATTTTGCCAACCCCAGAAGTTCTCCAGAGCAGTTTATGGCTCTGTGCTCAGGGGTGATTTCTGGTGCTGTGGGGACCATATGTAGGCTGAGGGACTAAAAATGGTTGGGTTGTTTTTGTTTGATACAATGCAAGCACCTAATCTGCTTTATTATCTCTCTGGACCTCCAATACATTTGAATGAACAAAAACATTCAAATCTGGGGTCGGGCGGTGGCGCTGGAGGTAAGGTGCCTGCCTTGCCTGCGCTAACCTAGGACGGACCGAGGTTCGATCCCCCTGTTCCCCATATGGTCCCCCGTGCCTGCCAGGAGCGACTTTTGAGCGAATATCCAGGAGTAACCCCTGAGCGTCACTGGGTGTGGCCCAAAAACCAAAAACCAAAAAAAAAAAAAAACAAAAAAAATAATCCAAATCTGGAAAATTCTTATAAATTGAGGCTACTAATTTTTCTTGCTTATATGGCCTTGTTTTTACTTAGTTCTGCATATTCTGACATTGATTAGGGTATATCCTTTGAACTTAAGACAAGACAACAGTACAATATACAGTACAATTTAGTGCCACAAAAATATCTTAGGCTGGATAGTACAGAGGGTAAAATGCTTGCCATGCATCCCATTAATCCCAGTTCAATCCCTAGCATTATATATGGTTCTACTCACCACCACAAGAAAGTGACCCCTGAGTAGAGAACCAGAAATAGTAAGTTTTGAGCATCTCTAGGTGTAGCCCAAAATCACAATAATAACTTAGGGATTAGGTCCAACATGGAAAATACAGGTTAGATCCGTGGAACCCAATATAGTTCCCATGTCTTTCCAGGAGTTTTCCCTAAGCACAGAGTCAGAATAAGCCCTCAAAATTTTGTTGGAAACCACTTTTGGGCAAGGGCTGCTGGAACTCTTTATCCCTGAAGGATACTTTATTTCTCTCTAGGAGATGGCCAGTGATGAACTGAGGGAATTGAGGAACGCCATGACCCAGGAGGCAATCCGTGAACACCAGATGGCCAAGACTGGTGGCACCACTACTGACCTCTTCCAGTGCAGTAAATGCAAGAAGAAGAACTGCACCTATAACCAGGTCTTGGAGAGAAAGGGAGATCATGGGAGAAAAGGAGAGGGGAGCCTCAGATGCAGGAAGGTAGAATCAGAGTGTTAGGGAACATCCAAGAAGAAAATGTGGGCTAAATAAAGCTTCAGGCCACAGAGAAAAGGGAGTGCCTTGGTAACTCCACATGATGTACCCTGACTTTTAAAATGTTTAGACTACATGCCGCACCTCCAGGTTTATGTCTATGAGAAGTGGCCAGCATGTTCTGACCTGCCCCCAAAGCAACAATAAGAGAAACATACAGGGTTCTGGAATTCTGTAGTCACAGACGGTCAGAAGAGAATTTTTGGTATTTATCTCGGCTCCTTCATTTTACAAACAGGGAAATTTACACCCAGATGAGGGTCAGGCTTTTCAGGTTTGCCAAACATGGCAAAGGGGTCATTATGATGATAATACTATCCAGATCTTGCTGCCTACAATACAGCCAGTTTTTCAGTAAAGATAGGGATTTAGTTTCAAGTCCTGCAGGCAAAGACTGACTATTTCTCCACTGTGGTGCTTTGGAAGGGTGGTTTTGGAAAAGGAGGCCCTTTTCCTGAAAGACTGAAAACCAGAGAAAAAAAGCCAGAAGAATAGTATTGTGGTGCTTGCCTTGCAGGCAATCGACCCAAGTTTG